>WMED01008890.1:0-16638 GCA_019650415.1 Pipa parva | reverse complement strand
GATGAAAGGAGAGATGGAGAAATATGTACAGAGTATGGTGAATCAGGTGGGGGGTCAAAAAAGTTGCTGAGTTTAGGAAGTACAAAGCACACAGCACACAGCACACAAATATAATAGAAAAGTAGAGAATAGATACATATTGAATATTTAAATTAAAATACAGAGTAATGAATATTACTCTTAATGGAAAAAAATAATCTGCTACAAAATAGAAACAAATCAATCCTCTCAAATTGCCAACCGTGATGAATATCTTTATAACCTCCTACTCTATGAATCGGTACACCTTTAATTTCTGATTTGCCCGTTCTACACCCAAACTTTCTGAAAACAGCCACCTGTGCCTATCAAGACCAGAGTTTGGGGAGGCTGATTTATACTGCCCTTGTCATAGAAAAACCTTTTCTGCAGCTTTATAAAAATGTCTCAATTTATTTGTCTTCCGCAAACTTCAGAATGAACAAAATAAGCCTTAATCCAATTTAGAATCCTCAACAACAATTAATTGTTAAAACTGTACGAGAATAACACTTATATCTAGTGGCACTTGCAGTAATGTCCTAGTCATCTGGCCTCCTATCTACCCCACTGCCATAAGGACGGGATGGGGTGGAGACAGAGCATGGCATGCAAGGCAGCCTAATTATGGAATATATTAATGTGCAGCGACCTACAGAAAATTACCAGGGAGCAATGCACCTACTGGGGTTGTAACATTATATAATCTGGGATATTTCCACCCGGGACACCATTTTATGAGGAGCTGCAGTGTAAAACAGGTTTTAATAAAGCTGTGGCCAACTTTTCACCAATGCCGTTGTGATTCTGGTTATTTCATAGATTACAATAACTTCTAAACACCTATGAGGTCTGCCGGTATTGCTTGCCAAGTGGAAGGTTTCTCTAAGAAAGGGAGTCATGTTGTGACACACTAGTAAGATCCATCAATTACACATGCTTTTTCCAAAGTGAGTCTTCATCACCTTCCACAAAAATCTATTTAAAATATACCCAGTATGTCCCAAACTCTTTTTATGAAATAACCAGCCATTATATAAACACAGTAGTTAATCAGTTTGACAGGTTCAGTATAAATTCAGCCATTTGTTTTGCAAAAGTAGTTTGCATTGTTTAGAAATTGTTAGAATATGTTAACAGGAGCAAAGATGGTCCAACTCAAGTAGCCCATAGCAACCAACCAATCATCATTTACCATTCATTGGTTTCCCGCAGACACAGTAATGAAAACAAATATCTGATTGATTTCTTTGCGTTACTAGAGCTTTCCAATTTTATCTCCTGTTGATCATCAATTACCTTGTGTATCTATCTTTCCAGGAATAGGAAAAAAAATTATATTCAGTTCCATTTATATCCCACATTGGTCCTAATGTAAAGAAAGAAAAAAAAAAGTGAATTGGGTTTAAAAGCAGCACAGGGTACAAGTACTGCTGGTAGGAAAATATTACGTTTGGTCGTTTAAAAGGAATAATTCTCCTTATAAACAACAAAGATATATTATTTATTGACTTATTCTCATTTTTAATTCATGTGAAACGAACATCTCCACCTTCAACAATTATTTGACATGTAATAATTACCACTGTTAAATAAAGTTTTTTTTGCAATGTATATTATATACATCATTTTATTGGTTTTTGCACATATAGTAACTTGCTTACAAAGGCTTTAACTCTCACACCTACTTCCTCTTCAGCTGACTGGCTAAAACTATATAACTATCGTATATATATATATATATATATATATATATATATATACCGTATAATATTGAATAACTGCCCTTGATATTACTGGTCCTTTAAAATGCACTACTACTGAAAAAAAAAAGTAATATCATTTAGTTTTATAGAAAGATTTTGTATATATTTTTTCTGTTTAGAAGTCAATAGACTTAGCTGTTCTTTAATTAAAAGAAATCTCTAGCTCTGTCATGAAGTCATATCTTCATATCTGTGAAATTCATTCTGCAGATAGCTGTAGCAGTTAGCTCACTAAGACTGCACACAAACAAGATTACGGCTGTTTGCAATTCCCAAGCCTATTAGTTCAATTTTATACTGATCGGCTGCAGTGGGAACCAGGTGTAAAAAATAAACACCATTATTTTAAAATCAGCCGAAAACAAGTGAATAAAACGATTGTATTGAAATGTGTCGAATAAAAGTAACAATTAATTATTGAGAACTTTACTTCCCCTTTGAAAGAGAATAAAGGGGCTTGTGACAAATGGCGATATATGTTAATATCTGTATCAGAAAAGTTTATTGTTAATATCTACAATTCTTGAACGACAGTAACGTAAACATTCCTCAAAGTGTGCCTTTGTCATTAAACACTTTGTTATGGGAATGACTTTTTAGCAATCGAACACAAGTTAAGATATTTCAAGATAAGACAAAAGATTTACACCCACTCATCTTGAGAAACCGCTGTTAGCACATGAAACTTGTGTTCAAATGACAAAAGAAGCTTTAAGGAAATTTTAGTAAATCCAATGCACTACTCTGTACAGTGTACAAGGCAAAAATAAAAGAATGTGCTACGAACCTTACTTAAACAATTATTACTTTTATTGGGTAAACCCATAAAGGTATCAATTTTTAAAAATGTGGGGGTTATATTGCCATTTTCTAGGCCTTCCTTATAAGATATACAGTATACAGTACTTCTTTGATTAATTCTGATATTAGTAACATTTCAAACAAGGTATATATAAATATTATATATACTGATTTTGACATTTTAAAAAAAGGAATCTAAATTTAAAGTGATATTTTTGAAAACATTTTGATCATTTGTAACTCGTGTAGTTTTGGGAGATAGGATCTGTTGAGTTCTTAATTGAAAACACAGATTAATTTCATTTTAAGTTTTTTGTTGGTTTATCTATTTTGCTGTCACCAAATCTTTTCTGTAAAAAGCTGTAGAAAACAAAACACCATGTCCATAGACGTGCACGCACCCTAATGCGCTTCGTTCTGTCGCAACATCATCACGTATGTGAATCTTGTGATGATGTTCAGTTGCGATGTAATCACTTACGCGCATCACGTGGTAATCTTCAGGCGCAACTTAATTGCATATGCATGTCATTTGGTGACACACGGCGTGATGTCACCGCAGATTCACCCCTACATAAAGGGACCTGCACACACTACTGACCATAACCTATTATTTTTGTCCTCATAACTAACAAATCATGGCCTTAAAATGAATTGCATCTTGAAGATGTCAGACTAATTGTAATAATCAACAAGATTCTTCCTGCACAGTTTACATTGTAGGAGATGTTTAGGCTAAGGGTATGTATAAAATAAAGGTTACTAACCTATTACTGCTGTTTTGCATAATTTTTTATATTTTTTAGCAGAAAAATATCATTTTATATGGAACTATGTGGTCCAATAGATATCTCTTCCCTCTTGACTAATTTTCCTTTGATCATTTAGGTAAGGTCCTAAAGGTGAGTAATAAGGAATTGGAACACACCCAGTGGGAATATAGCTTGGCAATTTTGTATGCAAATGTGTCTTCTCAGCAATATATGGAGAATATCTCTGAACATATGCTACTGTGACTACCGTACCCACAATCCCCCGTGGAACCACACTTGAAAAACTCATTACATTGGGTTTTTTTTCCCCTGATTTCAGGGAAACATCAGAGTTAGGGTCCCTGCATACAAATGGAGAATTGTGATGTACTAATGTTCATGGAAACCCAAGACTCTTGCTGTTACTTTAATGAAAACATTATTAACAGGAGTCAATTAACATTTTTAAATAGTACCAGTGCTTATGACAGTTTAATACACTTTCGTAGTACTTTAGCACTCAGAGGGTTTCTTTAACTTGCTTAGTATCCATTGGTGGTATCAGCAGTAGGAACTGCAGAATGATGAAAGGATCATTAACCAGGAATAACTTGAATCTTTCCTTAGTAGGTGAGGATGAACTACACTGCCATAGGGATTCCCTTAATAGAGTTGTTAGCAGTACCTAGAGCCTGAATGGAACTTCATCCCATTTCCTTCCAGAGCATGTGCAGTTTTTCTACCTATATGGTTTCCAAAATACTATCCTATTATCATTGACTAGCTTGGTGCTCCTTCATCACTCAAAGAAGCATTCCTAAAGCCTTTGTGCACTTGTTGTTACTGGCCAATAGATGTGATATAGACAATGTGTGACACAATGCGACTGTAGAGATTACCCATAAAAAAAAAAAATCAAATGATTTATTCATTAGCACCGGCTTAAATTGTAGACGCTTTCCGTGGATGATTGGAGTTGAATTTACTCAGTACTTTATCACTGAGATGAAGACAGTCGCTAGAGGCTGCTACTGTCGCAGTCGCATCTTTATAATGAGAAATTTGTTGCAGTCACGACTTTATTATGGGAAAATTGTCGTAATCTTAACTTTAAAAAATTGTTGCAACTTTACAAAGGGGAAATTGTAGCGGATTTGCTATGGGAATCCTCTGTTTGCGAATTCGACAGTCGAATTCGCACCTTAGTGAATAACCCCAAATGAACAGACTTGTTTGGTGCTGTCAGTTTAGGGTGTTTTTTAGTTACACTTTATCTTACTGCGACAACAAACCGTCAGTTGTCATATTGTTGGAACTGTAGACTACACAGAGTTTGCAGCAGTTAGAATTCAATGCCTTTCCACCACATTTTCATTTTATTGGGAAGCTCGACACTATTACAGCACATGGATGATAAAAATCATCTCCTTTGATTTATATTGTGACATGAAATCTAAAGTGCTTTCCAGTGCTCTAAAGGTACTGATCACGTTGTAGCTCACATATCTATATTATGTCAGATATTGATGGAGGAAAAGAGCACAAAATAAATTTAACTTAAAAATAAAATAAAAAAGGCTGCAACACTCCTGGAGTAACCCTTTCAGTTGACGAGACATTGCGCAATAATAAACAAACGTTAGACACTTCATTAGACACAAATTAGATACTTATAATGAGGCTTATTCATCAAAGTGAGGATTGGACTGTCAGACTGAATTTTCATCACTTCGCACGTTAAACTCGGATATTCTTCACTCCTTATTCACTAAAAAAAAGATTCCCCATAGCGAAGAAGCGAAAGGGGTCAGATGCCGTGTCTTGCATAGCTGGACAGTAGCCAGGTGCCATTAGCCCCCAAATCTGATAATTTAATCTGGTGAAGTAAAACTAGCAAATGCAACATATTATGCCCAGTATATCCCAGGAGCGAATCTTCTAGCCTTCACTGCTCCAAGGGGAGCTGTGACTTTCAGTTCAGCATGTGCCCAAAAGTGCTATGAGTTACAGTTCATCTATGCTGTTCCAAGTGATCCTGCTATACCCACTGATCCAGGTCTCCACCAGTGATTTCTGTTTGTCTATCCAGCTTTCACCAATGGGAGGATTAACCTGAAAGCCTCAACCTGGGAAGTCCCTTGCTAAGAAGGCCATAACCACTTTGGTTGTTTCAGGTGAAGACCAGTGCCTCCTTAGTTTCCACTCCTCAGTGTTAACCCATGTCAACTCATGCTGTTGTACAGAGGGTCCACCTATCCCCAAAGTCACTATTGTTCCTATGTTTCCAGTCACACCTTGTTCCTGCACTTACAGTACACCTTAGTGCCTCCAGAGCTGTACCACTTTGCACCTGTAACCCTCATGCATAGTAGACCTAGTGCTTACAGAGGTGTAAGTGGCTTTGGGCATGCTGTAGTGCCTCTAGTGGCAGCTCAGTCCCATGGTACACCCTTGAGTTCCCTGAGATCCTTGACAGCCTTACTGAATTCCCAAACAAAGTTATGCAAAAAGCTCCATAAGTCTGTGATTGTCACAGACATCTGAATTGGTTGCAAATTCGCAAGGTGGTAGAGTTTTCTGAATTTGCAGTGATCGACAAGTAGTCAATGAATGATAATTCAGACCTTTAAGTGACTTTATGCATGACTTTCATGAATAAGCCCCATAATGGTAAATTTATTGCATCCGTTTATTTGCAGTGTAGCTATGTCCTTATATTATTAATGTCTTAATCTTTCCTACTAGAAAATAGAGGAACTACTACTCTTGACAACCTCATATATTACATATCATAAAGTGCAAAAGTATTCCGGGAGCTGTAATTTCCAAAAGGTAAAATCACACAAATTAGCTTGACAGTTTTCACATTGAATTTGCAAGTCCAGAATCTAACTCTTACCACTTTAGGAAAAGCCTGTAAAAAAATGCTATTCTATTTATTGGCCTCCTAGTATTCAGTACAAGTGATAAAATGACAGGTTTAGGTTTACCAGTTTTTCAGAAAAATCATAGCAATAGAAGAAAAAACAAGCACTTGGTGCAGAGGCTCTCAGCTAATCCTTATCCCTTGTCCTGTTACCTCTGTGAAGGCTGGTATTTGTGTACAACATTTAAATTACTAAGCAGCTTTTGACTCTGAGCTGCTTAAGGCTGTTTTTATGAAGTTTTTTCAGTCTCTCAGAGCTGCTTCGTACACTAGTTTGTTAACAAATATTTTGCTTTCTACAGAAAATAACAAATCATTTTCTGAAATTCACTTCTTCTTGACTAATGTGTAGTATAGGTGAAACAATTCTGATATTTATTTCCCGTCATTTTCTACCACTACATTTGATCAATTTCACTAATGGAGTCAGTAGTACAAACAGAATATGAAACAATAAGCCAGTAATAGTAGAATCAGAATCTGCTCTAAAATGTTTCCTAGAAGAATTTCATGTTTTACATTCACTCTCCATGACAATAGCCTTATTGACTAAAGTCCAAATAGTCACATAGAGCTATGAATTCAATTGCCACAATCTCATTTTCGCTTATTGAGCAAACTCTGCAGTGGGACGTATACATGACTAATTTTGGTGTCTACACTAGTCGCAAACTTACGGATCTCTCCCCATTACTCTGTGTGAGCAAGCACAGGTACTTCTACTATTGACTAAGTGTGGAGTGTGTCAAAGGAGCGAATGCAACTAGGCGTACTGTACCGAATTCACCTGTTTAACTTTGTCATTTCAGACTGGCAAATTGAAGGGCTGATGACAGGGCTCCAGTGTTGCATAAGGCGACTATTCATTGAAAAGTGACAATGGCGACTGTGCCTAAGTGACAACATGACCTAGGGACAAAGTGATGTAAATGGATAAAATATTCACAGAATACAATTAGTGGGAAATGGTGAGAATGACATCACTGCTCTTCACTTGTCGAATTTCCATCACTCTGTATGACTTCACATCATATTTCACACAACACATTTGTTAGAGTTCACTGTGTATTAGTAGCTTAGTCAATAAATCAATAAGAAAAAGTAAATTTGCAACTATTTTGGTGATGTGAATGTAAGGTGAATCCAACAGGTGACCCTTTGGTCAATCAGGTCCATTGAGTTGATAACTGCAGATCAGTCCTTAATGGAATATCTAAGGTTTTTATTTTATCCATCTGAATTTACAAAATCAAGACATATAAGCGTCCAGAAAAAATGTCTAGAAAATTAGTCATGTAAGGGAACCAGATACTTAATATAAGACACAATTCATCAATTCATAAACTACTAATTATTTGTATTTTTTTATAATACAGAAGGAAGATGAAGACTTGTCATTTCAGATATTTTAGGGTTATTCTCCTTTTTAATTTTGCATTTAGGACATATTTACATCTTCTTGGAATACCATTGTGGAAAGCATTAACTGATTTGTGTGGGTCATTCAAACCATTCTATTAAATGGATAGTGTTCAGTTCATTAGGATGAATATGGAAATCTACCTTGAACTCTGCTTTTCGAGAAATTCCTATAATCCTTCATAGATAATTTTCTTTCGTTAGTTGGAAGGGCATAGAAGGCATTTAGCTTTATCACAGTGTTTATGAATCTGCGTTTGATCTGACTTAACAACCTGGATAATGGTATTATCATTTTTGGAATATCGGAATACATTAAGGAAATAATGTTTGCACAGGGTGTTCATTAGGTTACCTAAAATGAATTTATATTGTTAGTTAAAATTGTACTATGCAAAGTAAAAAGCAAACACAATGAGTCCCATGAGATATTTGCAGATAACAACTTCCATTTTGCCAATTAGAAATAGGCAGTGTACATAGAATGTCTCCTTTGACTTTCTCCAAACATATTCATCTAGAGGTTTAGGACGAAAGAGAACAAGATGACTCCTTTGCATATATTTAGTGTTTAATATACTGAATTATGTACTTTTGTTCCTTAGTTTCGGTTACACCGTCTTAATTTTTATGTTGCAACTGTAGCTTAAATCTCAGCTCGTGCTGAAAATCAGTATGGTCATTTCTATTTTTAAAATATCTTCATGACAGATGAATTATTCCTACACACTCCCTGCTAGCGCCACATGAGAAGAATTCACAAACTTCTCCAAAAGGAAGAGAATTTTCTCAAGTCCGGTGCAGCAGTAATAGTATACTACTGATACAAGATGGGGGAAACAGAACATTAGGAAGCATAGTGGAGGGAACATGAAGAAGCAATGCTAGGAGAAACCTTGTAAGTTGGAGAAGATATTAACATGTTACTGAGGAGCCCTTAAAACTGGGTGGTCTTATAAAAGGTCCCAGGTGTCAATAGAATGACCATGATGCTTTGCGTCTTAAAGCAACAAAATACACCAAGAACTAGCTGATCTTCAGATTCAAATTTGATTTGATAATATCTGGCAAGAGTATATTAAGGATACAATATTCCGAAGAGGCAAAGTAAGAAATTGGTATTCATAGAAATATCCTTAATTAATAACTGATACCAGTGGGGGATTGATACCAGTGAGCTTTATGGTCAATAAAAATAAGCAATGTTTAGAATAGGAGTAAGTAGTTTACAGTCATCTAGAGACATTGGGGGAAATATGTCAAGTGGAGTTATCGCAATGGTAAAAATAGGCGCTAACAAATAACATCTATTTACCATTAAAAGTGCATCTAATGATAACTTAGAGCTCTGCATAAAAATTTTAGCTATTTGCATCTTTTTTTTACACCAATTATTGGTTTGTGTAGAAAATGTTAACAATTCCCATTTTGTGTCATACGAGGTTAATTAAAGTCTAATTAAATTGGCCATAGTCTGTGTCTGTCCGTATGTGTGTGATTGAAAATGGGAACTAGATAGTAAGCTCCGCTCGAGCAGTAACTAAAGTGAGAAGATGTCAGAGTTATATAAATGTGCAAAATCAATACATAAATATAAAATGAATCCTAGAGACTAAGGGGGGAATGCAACAAGCTCCGAAGTGAGGAGCGTAGTGTTCGCCTCACTGCGGAACAACTGAAATGCGCATGCTGATGTCCTGCACGTGGACATCAGCACGTGCATTAAAGGGATTCCCCTCCTGGCGAGAGCACTCGAGTCTCCTCGCCGGGAGGGGAATCCCTTTAATGCGCGTGCTGATGTCCGTGCGCAGGACATCAGCATGCGCATTTCAGTTGTTCCGAATTCCCCCCTCAATCCTAGAGAGAGAGAGTCATAAATTTGTAGCCCAAAACCATGGCTCTATATTATAAAACTAATTAAACCCTGGTTTTGGGGTCAAACAACTACTTTGGGGTCCTAAAATAAACCCCGGACCTGCTGTGTTGCAATTATATACCAAGACAATGGCAACCTAAACATTAAAGAATCTTGTTCCACCACTGACCACACCTCAGATATGACCCTTTACTAGTGTTTCATTTTAAACCAAGAAATATAAATAAATAAAAATGCTCCAATGTTTAATAAATTTACTATAAGCCGATATTTAGGAGCTACATCCAATTTGTGCTTAGCTAAAAGCTAAGATGTGCCCTTTTTCTCTACACCATCAAACCCCTTACCCTCTGGAGTCCTTTTTTCCTTTGCTAAGTGTCACTAACAGAGCAGTACATTTCTCTAAGTGTCTTCCATCTCATGTTCCTTGATCTCCCACTCTCTCTTGGCTGCTTCATTATGTCCCATATCTCCAAAATATGTTTGAATACTACTCCATTCAGTTTTTTTTTACCTCTTTCAACCTACATCCTTGTCCATCACTTGTATCCTACTCAAGAAAGAGTGCTTTTTACTTTGCTTACAAGAAGAGCACTTTTTTTTTTTCTAAATGAAAGGTCTACTTGTTTATCCTTGGTCTCTTGAGTGTCTTTATGCCATGTTTTTTGCCAAGCTTCTAATAAAGCAACATCTGCTGAATGAGACACTGAAGTTATAACTGAACAAATGAATTTACTCCATGATCCACAGGACTGATCATCCCATCTCTGGGTGCATTTTATGCCTTTGCACATGGATGAATATTTATACACCCACCAGACCACTTATTTTCTTCTTGCCTGTGATGGAGTAATAGAATTATTAGTCTTTTCTTTTGTAATAGTCCTTATACTCTGTTAACTGTTTACTTTTATACTTACAAATGATTCTTTTTTTTTAGATTTTAAGACTACACGCATATTCCATTTACAGATACATTACCCTACTCCCTATTTTTTTCATACGCACGTTCCGTTTATTTGTAATAAAAATATAAACGCATCATCAAAAAGATAATTGGGGAAAGCAAAATCTCAAATAGCTCTAGTATTATATGCTGCACTGAACAATGAAAGATTTTGCATTAAATTTGGACTGTAGTTTGCAATTTGCACATTTTAATGCCACGGTATTTTCTGTGTGTGTGGGGGAGGGGATGTGTAATTCTGACATTACTCTAAGTTAAAATGCATGAGTGCAACTTTGGTTATGCTAAATTCCTGTGTAATAAAAGAACATTATTTCGTTTTATTTTGCTGATAATATCACCATGTTTTTGGGTAATGTTTTTGCTATCTCCTTTTATTGCATTCTTTTGAATATGTTTATATTTCATCTATCAGGACGATATTTGCTCTGCCTCAATTAAAGTACTCTTTAAAGAAACAGTTTGGCAAAAAACCCTAAAATGTACTGATTTAACTCTTTTCAATTTACAGCTTTTTTTTCTTCTTTCTACTGAAGCTCATTCTCTCTGTCAGCCTTACATTTTAAAGGAAAGGCTTGAGAATTCTGATGAACCAATCAAAATATTGCAGTGGCATGATGTCATTGAGCAACATCCCACCCACTTCTTTCTGACTTGATCAAGTCAGCGGCACACGATTCCACACTGATCAGGAAGTAGGAAAAAGAGGAAGGGCTTCTGCAAGAAAATACATGTAAAATTCAAAAAACGGAAAATAAGTAAATAGGTTATCTCAATTCTTTCAGCAGTGGCAGTTAAATGGGAAAATGATTATTAGAAACTCTCCTGCTCCTTTAAACAACTTTGTGTACTGTTGTTGTTGTTGTATAGCTTCATTTGTGTGTAGAGTAATGAATGGGTTGGACTGGAGTTTCTAGGGTCCATACCTAAAAGCCAGGGATGCACTCTTAAAAAGTATTTCTTCTACTTCCAATGCCTTTTCTATACACCTCATATTTCTTCTCCTGACATGTTTATTGTTTGCAGCTCGCACAGTTCTGTGCGGTTGTACAAGAATTACAAATAAAAGACTTTCTGGAATGTTAGCTAAAGTATATGAACAAACTACTTTGTCCATGACTACAGTGGTTAGGAATAGGATATATGATTCCATGCAAAAATTCATTTGAGTTGACTCTTCTTTCTAAATTGTCTTCATTCCTCTCTAGTAGTTAAAGAGACACTAAAGCCTGTAAAAAAAAAAAAGCACTTTCTAATTTTTGTCCATTTAGTTTTAAGTTTTAAAATGACAGATTTAAGTTTACCAATTTTACAGCATAATCATAGCAACAGAAGAAAAAAACAAGCACTTGGTGTGGAGGCTCTCAAATAATCCTAGCCCCTCCCCCTGTTACCTCTGTGCAGGATATGGATTGCTAAATAACTTTTCACTCTGACCTGTTTTATGTCATTTTTCTACATTTTTTTAGCCTTGCATTAAGCTTCCTGAAGCAAGTGAAAGTGAATTTTAATTAGTTTCAGGGGGGGGAGCATGCTCAGTTAGTGAGCTAAGCCCTTGACTAAGGGGAATGTCTAGGATTAGCTGAAAATCTCAGCTACAACTGCCTGTTTTTTCTTCTATTGCAGACTTTTATGGAAAATTGTTAAGTCTACACTTGTAATGTTTATTCTTATTTCTTGGTGGCCATTAAATAAAAATCTTTTTTATTTACAGGCTTCAGTGTACCTTTCATGTCATATTAAACTATTTCTGTTTTTATCAAGGGAAAATATATTACCTGACAGTAAAATGAAATCTTAAAATACTCCACTTTACCTACTAGATTAGATTAGATGTATTTATTGTCACTGGACAGTACATAACATACAGTACATATCAGTGAAATTACAATTGCATCAGTAGGGGAAGATAATATCAATGAGAGCAATAAATAGCTGTTCAGTTTCCTAATAGTGATAAATAAATAAACATATAAAGCATATATGCATAATTCGTAATACATTTAATCAGTCAGTGTGTACTTAAATTTCTGATCTAGTACTAGATCAGGAAATTAACTCACTTTAAACACCTAAATGGTTGCCATGTTACCAGAGGTTTAGTGACCCATAGAAACCAATCAGCTATTACCATTCATTTTTACAAGTGAAAAGAATTCTAAAAGCCACATTCTGATTGGTTTCTCTGGAGTTTCTCTGTAAATGACGAATTCCCATGCTTATATCTAAGGGTGTAGCAGGGCTAATTTTAAACACAGACAGTAGAATTCCTCAATAGCAGTAATCTTAAAGGAGGTCTAGTAATTAGCATTTACTGGTACAGGGAAACTAGTAATATAGAAATTAACTTTTGCTATGGGTTGCTAGAGCTCTGTAAACAATTGATCCTGTTGAAGAATTTCCCAGCGTGTACTTTGCTAATGTAAACACTGGTGAAAAAAGTGTGTTTTCTGTACCTTTATTTTCAATAAAAGTTTTCTTAAAGCTCCACGCCATCTCTACGTTCCCAGATCTAAAAACCACTACTATTTATTCTTTCTCTCTGCTTCTCCCATCATATCAACTCAACCTCATCATTTACAGTTCACCCATTTACTTTTACATAATTTCAGACCACTCGAGTCGTCTCGTCGAGACTGGAATCCCTTTAAAGTGTTCGTTGATGTCCGCGTGCAGGACATCAGCGAGCGCATAACAGTCTGTGCAAAGTGAGCCGAAGGCTCCGGACCTCACTTCGCACTATGGTGAATTCCCCCCTTAGTATCTTCTATATCTTTACTTCCTTATAATATATTCCTTAAAAGTGGCCAACCTAATATCTTTGGAATATGTCACTTACGTCTAAGGGGGGAATTCAGTCACTTCGGAACAAGTGACATGCGCATGCTGATGTCCTGAACGCGGACATCAGCACGCGCATTAAAGGGATTCCCCTCCCAGCGAGGAGACTCTTATGCTCTCGCCGGGAGGGGAATCCCTTTAATGCGCATGCTGATGTCCGCGTTCAGGACATCAGCATGCGCATGTCACTTGTACCGAAGTGAGGCGAACACTACGCGCCTCACTTCGGAGGTTCCTGAATTCCCCCCTAAGTCATTGGCTATATTTTCTCTCTTTGACATAAAGATGTTTCTTTTTTTTTTTATAAAAATGTAACAGGGAAAATTGCCAAAGTGCTTCCTCTGTAGACGCAAAATGAGAAATAACCTTTACACTCTATAGACCGCCAGGCTTTGTTGGACTAAAATTATTTTCTCTGCTACAGAAATACCAAACAAATTAAGGGATTTAGAACAGAACATTTGCCGAACACCTGGGCACTGTTTATATTGAGTTATACAGCCCAAACGAGTTGTAGGAATTCATATGAACCCAGCAGAAATGTTAAAACAGCTCAACGGGGGACAAATACTTTAGAGCAGCCTTTTTTTTTTTCTTTTTTTTTTCCCATCGTATCCTAAATAGTTATTCCTAACATTCATCTCCAAAACATGCACACTACAGAACAGATGTAATAAACACAAAGACATTCATTCCCCACAGGCTGTGTAATTACATTTGATCGGTAAGGAGGGGAGAATTCATTTTTTGCTGAAAACGCAGGTTACCATGCAATTTATTTTCCCAGTACCAGTCTTTTGCTAATGTATGTGAAAGGTGTCTGGAAAATAATTGCTATCAAATTTCTACTACTACATTCTGAAATTAGTGGATCCCTGAAATTAATGACTCTCCATTTCATCACTCACTGCATGTCTCTGAAAATAAAAAAGCATTAACATACTGGGTGCCCGGCGCAATTCTCTTATCTAACTGGATGTGCCGACATAGTGAAATGTTGCAAAATTATATTCTGTCAAAATACGAGGACGGACGGAAATGAAGAAGAAATTGCCTATTGAGTGTGTTCATTTGCTGCATGAGGCCAATTCCACAATCAGTATTCATTATTGTTGAACAATACATATAAGTCACTTTCGCTACCCACGTTATGCCAGATTTATAGTTGCTAATTGCTCCTGACAAAGTGTGGTACTAGATATGGATTTGTTAATAAAGTTGCATTTGTGTATTTAGTATTGTGATCAGAGCAGAGGTTCAATACTGAACTAAATGCTTGTTAGTTCCAGGGGTAATTCTTAGAAGTCAGGAAGGAAACACTTAGGGGGTTATTGATTAAAGTCAAAACTGATGTGAATTCGCAAGTTAACAATGGTTGCACAATGCACACTACACAATAGACAGCTACTGTCAAGGTTGCAACTTCACTATGGGAATCCTGACATGGTCGCAACTTTACTATTGTCACTGTCACAACTTTATTATGGGAAACCAATGATTAGTCAATAAAGAGTAGAGAATTAGGGCATAGCAACCTGAGGTGATGACAATTCACTTTAACAGTCGAATTCTCAAGTTAGTCGATAACCCCATTAATAGTAAGAATTTTATGGTCCAGCACTGCCTCTGCTCCGATTAACTTGCCGATGTCTTCTGCTCTTCACAATTGATGCCATCATCTTCACTTCCTGTTCCTGTGTGTTTCGGTAAATAGAGCAAGCACAGTAGTAGAATTCTGATGTAAAAGAGCTACTGCGCTTGCTCAGTTTGCTGAACAGCAAAGTGAAGAGGATCTCATTGCTGTGCAGGGCAGAAGAGATCATAAGGTTACAGAGAGCTGGGGCAGTGCTGGAGCATAAAAGATCAGTACTTCCCTCCTGCTACGTTAAGAATCACCCCTTGGAACTAACAAGCATTTTGATCTCCTTTAAATTAACAATTATTTTAACCATAGGTGCCTAAGTAGAGTTGAAAATATTTGTGTCCTTTAAGTTCAACCATCCCTTAGCCATTGCATTGTTATTATGGCAGAGATGTTCAACTAGTTACCCACAGGCTAGAAGTGTCCCTACAAGGAATATTTGAGGCCCCCCAATATGCTAGAGACCACTACTCTAGTATCAAATCAATATTCTTCTACTAATACCTGGGATACTGTGGATGTCAATGATCTAGAGAAAGGAAAATGGGAAAACAACCAATTAAATTTGTCTCAGATCTGTAGAAAATGGAAAATGACTCCATATTTTCTATGGCTTTTAAATGAAAGCCAAACAGGAACCCTGCCGTGAGCTATCTGAATTCTTTGTTTTAACTTGGCAAAGCCATGGAAGTGAATTCATCGCACTAGGCATGATAAATATCTGAAGTATTATTGCATTCACAGGTGAATAAACACAAAGTGGAACATAAATACGTGTCACAAATGTTGTGCTATTTCTCTATATTGCAGAAAACAATGTTTTTTTTAGTAAAAATGCAAAAGTTGGAGTAGTGATGAATTTTCACAAATCTACGGGACCGTTGGATCTTTGATGAATACGCCACTAAGTCTTGCAGGAATAAAAGTCCTTTCTGATCACATTGTTGGTGATTTAACAACATTCCTCGATCAAACACTAATATAATTATTTACTTATGATGTCATTCATGATTAAAAAAAAGTGAAAAAGGTAACTAGGCATCTGCGTATTCTTAATAAACAGATAGTGATCTCTATGGCGCTATAACTACCCTTAACAGTAAAAAAAAGATCATTAAAGGGAAACTAAAGTGTGTAAAAAAGAACCTCTTTTGCAACTGTGGCTCCAAAATAACCACAACGTAGACCAGACTTGGAAGAAATTTTTTGTCCACAGCTTTATTTAATTGAAACATAATAATATAAGACATATTATGCAAGTGGTTACTAAATAGCAACCGGCACAAATTAAAAACCAACAGGAGGAGTCTCAGACTGACCGGGAGAACCAAAGCCATAATGTATCAATGTTGCCAAATCCTCAAAGCTGTGATAATATAACTTACATAAATATGTTATAGTTACAAACAATATCAGTATACAAAATATCTCCAGGGTGGAAAAAACTGTCCTATACTCAGTGTATCACGTGGCACTGATAACTGGCAAGGGCACTATTTTATAGAAAGAAGTGCATGTCAAAGCAAAGGAGCATTATGTGGGCATGCAGTCATAGATTATACACACCATACAGACAGTGTCGGCTCTGCCATTAGGCAGAGTAGGCAAATGCTAGGGGCGCCTCCTGCCC
>WMED01008889.1:0-16638 GCA_019650415.1 Pipa parva | reverse complement strand
CCAGTTACACTGGCAGATACTAGTAAACCAGTTACACTAGCAGATACTAGTAAACCAGTTGCACTGGCAGATACTAGTAAACCAGTTGCAATGTCACTTGTCCCAAAGCCAAGTACACAGTACCAGTTTCCCATCATTCTGTCTACACTTCCAAATACTTCAGACTTGTTCCCAATGTTTAGGGCAGTGGTTCTTAACCTTGTTTGAGGTACCGAACCCACCAGTTTCATATGCACATTCACTGCACCCTACTTTAGTGATAAATCACTTGACCTCTGTGGTGGAGGCTCCACAGAACCCCTGAGACCACCTCACCGAACCCCTAGGGTTCGATAGAACCCTGGTTAAGAACCACTGATTTTGGGAGACAATTCTTTCATACAGGAAAGCCATTATGCTTGTCCTACTCTACAAATTAAATGGTTAGATTATTTACCTGCAATAAAAGTTAAAAAAACAACAGAATTTTAAATAGCTTCTGTGAATTCTATACATTCTGTAGCATCTTCCAGAATGTGTAAACATATACACAGTCTAAGCCACTAATCTGTACCCATTTCTGTATCAAATCTGTCTCCATGAGGAAGATTTTACTCATCATGCCCTCCTCCCCCCCAAAAAAGTGTCTGTTGTTGTAGTAGGTATTATTTTGGTTGGAGCCAGAAAAATGTTATCATTACTAAAGTCAATTAAAGTTAAAAGTAAATGTTGTACAGTTGGACACTGGAATTATTGTTTATACCAATATGTTGAGGACCAAATGCTCATTAAACAATGTTGACATTTGGCCATATCTGGCCCATGAACATCCAGTTTTAAAGCCCTACTCTAGAGCGACAGAGTAGTGGAGGTAGGATCAGGGCAACCGAGAAAAAAAGTGCTACAGAAATGAAAATGAAGAGAGAAAATGAAAAACAAGTTTAGTGAATGACAAGTAGATATATTCAGGAGGAATGCGGAGGAGAGATGAAGTATGTGTGAGCGAATGCGGTATGGAAAAATTATGATGTAAGGGACTATCAGTGGAGACAAGTAAACGTGAAAGGAGAATGATTTGTGGAGGATAGAGGTTTTTAAAAGGAAGTATTTTGCAATCTGTATTCTCATTTGCATGAGCTAGAATATAACTAGGAACAATTGAGAAGTCTATAGGAAGTATCTAAGCTAATGGATGAAAAATCTGATTTTCTACTCCAGTGTTCATTGATGCTTTCAAAAAAAAAAAAATGAGTTGGTTTCCTACAACAATTTGTCTTCTAATAGCATTATCCCTCAAGGCTTAGGGCGGGTCAATCTGCAATTAACACAATTATGTTACTTGTTTGGTGTTTCCCTTGATTTTTTTTTTATTTACGGAAGCTGTGACATGATTTATATTTTAAGGACTGCAGGTCTATGTTAAATAATCATTTTTTAAACCTAAGTCTGTAGAGGGTTTCAAAATAACTCCTCATGAGAAAAGGAACACATGACTTACTGTGAAAAGCTCTTCACATATGAATAAGATTTGCTTTAGGATTCACTGTACTGTTCTTGTCTTTGGCCAAAGACTGACCTTTCTGAATCAAAAGTTTGGGGTTAAAACTAGCTAACTGTCATTCGTAAGAGTTGATATACTCAAGTTTAAATAGAATTGTCCTCAGTTAAAAATATGGTTCATCCATCGGTCAAACAGTCCTTATTTCCCCTAATTCAATTAAGATGGCAAATGAGGGATGTGAGCAAGGGAGGAAAGAAAATTCTTTCACAAATCGCTTGTATCCTTTTCCTTGGACAGTGTAAATCGAATCAATTAGAGATGTCAAAGCTTCTTTTACATGTACATAATTCTGAACCAGAGGTCTGTGTCTGTAGCTGGAAATTTAAATCAGAGATGGAGTTATGAACTAAATTGTGAAATTACACATAATTGAATTTGGAATTCAAAGAGATGGATGAACGCATTACAAAGTTCGATTGTATCAAAGTTTTTGCACCAACATAAAAACATTTGAGGACATAAGCCATGAGCTAAAAGCAGAGCACCCTGTTTTTATAATCTGATTGTCTTACAGCAACACTGAAACCACATTAAATTAAAAAAAAAAAAAAAAGTTATCTTGTTTTTCAAACAGTGCATGGAAAATGGACTATATTATGCAAAGGGATGGTAAATGCTTGAAAGTTTGGTGATGAAGTATGTAAATAGAAAGAGCCAACAATATGTTTCCTTACATCACAACAAAATTATATAGTAAAGTAACGTGGCTCTTATCTGATTTGTGTATCAAGACAATTTCTTTTTTTCGTTTTGATTGGCTTAGCGATACACAAAGTGATTTTGGTGGATTAAAAGTCATCCTATAGAACAGGGGTCTCAAACTCAATTTACCCGGGGGCCGCTGGAGGTAGAGTCTGGGTAAGGTTGGGCCGCATCAGGTTAAAAACTGATTAAAAACAATTAAAAGCAGTGTGCAAACACTGTTTTGAGATACCTGATAAGTAAATGGATATATAGCAATAAATAAATGAATCTGAAGAGTATATCAATTAATAAAGTCTCTAATATAATAAATCAATGTAGTACAAAATTTGAGAGATAATACCTAATGCTGTCAAAATTACCGTCACTTAGTCAAAATGTCAGTTAGCCTCCTGAATTTGTAAGCATGTGAGAGATGAATAAGTCAGATGCCATAGGCAAGGCAAACAGGCAGATCTCAAAGGAGAAACCGGACACATTTTGCCTAATAGTATAAAGCTTCTTCTCGCGGTGAGGTCCATAAAGCAACTGCAGGGTTTTAAAGAATATTAACGCTATGCATAGCAGCGTTATTACATCATCGAGCAATTGTTGAATACGCTCAGACGCATAAACACTGATGGAACCGGTGAATCAGACTGTATGGGATTGTAGGGGAAATGTAAAGTGCCATTCGTATCAAACTCGCAGGCCGCACTAACATAACACTTTGATATTGAGGTGGGGGGCGCAAATTATTGTCCCGAGGGCCGCAGTTGGCCCGCGGGCCATGAGTTTGAGACCCCTGATATAGAAGGTCAGTAAAATAATGCAATTAAATTCATAGTAAGCAGCAAGTGATTCCCATGTGAATGTACCGGCCTGAATCTGTATAACTGCATGCATTGTTTAGATTTAGATTAGTTATTTGTGAAGTACTCTAAAGGACCAATACTGCCAGAAGAAAGATTTCAATATGCATGACAATTATTCCTTTATGGTTCTTTTGGAAATATTATCTTTGAAATTTCTTAATTGTATTACTATGTTTTTGTTCTTGCCTATGTGTTGGTTACAGCATCTTTAAACCAATCCATGTATGTTTTTATTGTTATTTTATTATTTTTTTTAAGATGGCTGCAAACAGCAAAGAGACAACACAAAAGCAAAAGAGTAAACAGGAATTCAACTTTTAAGCACTACACTGGATTAACTGCCAATCCAAGTAGAAATTTCCTTTTGGTATTATTACTGGCCCTTTAAAGGGGGACATTGAAGAATCTAGAAATGTAAACTAATTTGCAGTTATTCTTTATTTTTTTAATTATTTGCATTTTTGTATTTTGCTTTAGTTATTAACCCACTTCAACTCAAAAATAATGTATTCCAGGATAATTCCTAATTTATATTTTTTTCACTGCTTAACTTTCTGTTTCGGCCCTCTAGTATCTTCCTTTCAGTCGGTGCTTAAAGGGATACTAAAGTCTCAAAATACAAATAACATAGTGTACCTTTAATAAATAGCACAAACCGATTACTGTCTCTTCCCCATCACTCCTAAGGCAGTGGTCAGTGGCCGCAGTGCCTGTGCAGTTGAATCAAACACAGGGAATCATCATGAGAGAGGGAAGTGATGTAATCCTGGCCTTTTAGACTCATCCACTCCCTTCCCTTAACCAAACTCTATAGTGCTGCTAATGAGTGACAGCAGAGGCATGCGCTAGGAAAGGAATTGTGTGTAGGAGCGAAGGAGCATTGACAAGGTAGGAGGCATGGGAAGGGAGGTGAAGCAGCTACACAGTATGGGGCAGCGGCTGCGAGAGGGAGCAGCTACACCAGGGGTCAGCAATCTATGGCTCTTGAGCCAGATATGGCTCCTTTGATGGCCATATCTTGCTCTTTCACTGTAAATAGCGGTGCAAGCACTGCTCAGTACAGTCTGCTGGCAAGCTCTGTAGAGAGAAAGCTCTCTCAGCATTTCCGGGTTGCTAGCCAATCTGGAGCCGCTGATGTCATCGGCTTCCGGGTTGCTAGCCAATCAGCAGCTGCTGATGTCACTGCATGTCCAGATTACTAGCCAATTCGGAGCTGCTGACGTCAGCGGCTCCGGATTCAAAATGGCTGAGGGAGCCACATGTATATGGCTCCCTCAGCCCAAAAGGTTGCCAACCCCTGAGCTACACAGTATGAGTATGGGGCAGGGGGCATTCTCCCATCTGCATTGGGATTCATTCTCACACCTTGTTCAAAACCATTTGCACAGCAAATACAATAAAGTATACCTAAATAAATAAATGCATCCTCATTTTACAAAAATAAATACCCATGGTTATGATTTTAATTAGTCTTTATTTCTATACATCATCAGCTTAGTTCTATTATAATATTATATATTAGACTATCATTAAAAACGGATGTCCCTTTTAAGTTGAGAGTAAATTACCTTTTTAGAAAATGATAATATAAAATGTTTTTCTTGTTTGCTGCTGATTTAAGCCCTTTATCCCTTATGAAAGTGAAACTAGTGGCAGAGTGAAGTAATTACAGGCAGTATAAAGCTGATAAGCTGTAGCTTCCTGCCAGAACTTCTGCAGTGATGTCACAGGTCAGGACTGGCATGCTTAATGCATTCAAAATGGCTGCCGTTAGTGTTTAGAGCTATGCAAACTTCAGTGGGACAGTGCAGAGATTACAGATTTATTTTGAATTTTTTAATACAACAATTTAGGAGGCAGATAGGTGTACTACTTATATATGTATTTGTGTGTAGGCACCTTTAGTTCTTTAAAATCTTTGTCTTGTTGCGAAGACAACTGATCCTAGAAACCAAAGGGCAATTTAGACATAAACAGTAAAAGTTCAAAAGAATATTACAATTTTGTACATCAGTGCCACCTTAGATTTCCTGCTGCATATAAGTTAACTTGTGATTTGCCTATTAAGCCACTTTCCCATAAATGCATACCATCATTAGTTTTAATATTAAAATAAGTTTGGGGCAGGTCTCCTCCTGTTCTTTACATCTCTACACTAACATTAGTGAGAGTGGATTAACTGCAGGTTGCTGGAAATTCTGATGCGCATAAGAATAGAAATCTTAATGCATTACTTTCCTATTTTACTAATATGATGTATCACTTTTGCTATAGGTCTACACAGTAAACTTGCTTATTGTGGTATTTTTGTATAGTAAAGGTTGGCATTAATGTTCTAATTTTTAGATTTGTTAGTCTACTATCTTTTGCTTAAAATATCAATGTCTTAGAGCCTCATTGACTAAAGCTGTGAATTTGCATCTATTCTTCACTTCACCATGTTCGCTTATTAATCAAACTATGTGGAGGGCTGAAAACTTGACCAATTCGGGTGACTACGGGAGTCGCAAATTTACAGAGTTTTTCACATAATTTTGCATGCACGTGCACAGGTACTTCTACTATTGACTAAGATGTGGAGTGGTGCGAATGCAACTCGGAGAACTGCTCTGAATTCACCTGTTTGACTTTGCTACTTCAGAATGGAGAATTGGGGGATTGATGACAGGGCTCCAGTGTTGTGTAATGTGAGTATTCATTGAAAAGTAACAATGACGACTGTGACTAAGTGACAACATGACCTAGGGACAAGGTGACATAGAAATAGAATATTCACAGAATCCAGTTAGTGAGATATGGTGAGACTGACGTCACTGCCCTTCACTTGTCAGATTCACCTCACTCTGCATGACTCATCCTACTTCTATCTGACTGACCACACCATGCTACACATCCGACCGTGTTCGCCACTGTCCACCTGTTTGGCAAGTCTATTCTCCACTTATTCAGTAGTGAGAAGGGAATTAGCAGCTAATTGGAAATGTGACTTTTGAATTGTAGTGAAGTGGATTTGACAGGTAAGTTTGCACTTTAGTCAATGAAGCTCGTATTATTTGTTTTACCCGGATGTACCCATCTATAAAGCATCCACCATTGAACACCACTGGCACAGCTCAACAGAACAGTTTATGAAAATGTTTAGCATTTTCTAGTCCTATATGGATTTTATTACCTTGGCATAGTTGACCAGTATGTTCTTTCTGGACCTGACTATTCATTTCTCCGGCTCCAATATGTGTTTGACATTACATTTAGCCAGCTCACCAGGCTAGCTGGTCATTTGGGTATGAGCATGAAGAATATATCTTGCAGGTCTGCAGTCTGTATATATCACTTTTCCGGTAAGAGAAAGATAGCCGTTTATGAACATAATTTATCATTTCCTAAAAATATTAATCATGGTGAAAACAACGTACTGTATTTCTGAAAATAATCTGGATTTGATATTTGTTTTCCCAGTCTATGGGGACGTTGTAAAATGTTCTCTTAATGCCATGTCACCCTGAATCGCATGTTCTATTCATTTAAATCATACTCCATTTCTCATGGTTATTTCTTTATGTTACTTTATAAAGAATTTCTATTTCTAGTACTTCACCTGACACTATTCTCTTCTTTGCTATGGGAATCCACCACTTGGTAAATAACGAGTAGGTAATTCACAACTATAGGTTCGTATCAACTCAAAATTATGAAAATTCACTTCAACTGTTGAATTCTCACTTTGATGAATAAGAGTTCAGGGTGTTTTGGATTACTAATGATCTTTTATTTAGTAATGAAATGCTTGCACTGCATGTATAATAACTACTCAGTAGAGTCATGGGAAACCACCTGGTTATTGTGCACTGGGAAGTACTTGAATGATTGCATGTCAATGCATGGCTGGGCCCTTCAGTTTACTGAACTGCCCAGGCCCCCCAACAGCAGTAATCCTTATATCCCCATGTTTGCTGCCATGTTTAGTTTAGTAGGACGTGAGGCGCTCTTCCCAGAATTAAGAATGCATATTATAATTTCTGTTTGCATGCTGTATCAGAGATTAACCTATGTTCCCACCAACACATAAAGGGAACATTGTGTTGGGACAGCACACTTGAATTGGTTTCATTGTCTGGTGATTGGAAGCTTGTTGGATTTGGTATTTTACTACATTAAGAATACACCATATTTACACATTCCTCTACTGTGGTGTTTTAGCCAAAGGGCTTGCTTGTTACAGTGGATGATTTGAATGGGCCTTTGGTAGGAAGTGAGGCCTTTGAAGCTATATAGAACAGTGCAGTAATTCTGGCCATTGCTGTTGAGTGTCCATGTTTTGTGCATGCGAATTAGGCTGCTGTTTGATAAAATTGTGTATTATATCAGTTCGAACAAAAGCATGTAATGCATAAACAAATTTGAAGATGCCAAATAAAATACTACTGTATAAAATTCATACCAAAATACCTGCGTTTGTAGCTAGGTGAGTCTAATCCAGCCCATGCGCCTTTACCCTCCTAAATGCAGTAATTAATGTGCAGTGCCAAAGAAAGCATATAGCCGTATGTGGAAGGAACTGGGTTTGAGAAGCATAGTCTGACTATTAAATACCTAAGTCTACCTGTATTACTCCTTATATATGTGCAAAAGGAAAATCATCTTATAGGAAAACCCATTTAAATGCTGCATCTGAGGCCATAAACTTTACAGTCCCTGGATATCTTACATATTACATATTTACTAAAATTGTAATAGTTAATGAATTGTAGGTATGCATGTGCATGGAAATGTCCTTCTGTTTTCACTGCTTTACTATGTATAAAAGCTTTATAGTAATATATTCATCAACCAGACCTGTTATAAATGAAGTTACCGCAAATCTGAACTGTCTTGTTGTGCCCAGCCTTTAAAGCCATATATATATATATATATATATATATATATATATATATATATATCGTACTGCTCTCCTGGAACAGCACCTTTGAAGTAGATTAACAAACAGATTTACTCACATTTATTGATGACTTTGCCTTGAGGCTTTGTGAAATGGGAACACTTTTGAAAACTGTCTATTGCCTTGAGCAGTGAGTAACTAACATATTTAGCACTTTGTGTTTCCTTTATTTACACCAATGGCAACATGCCTAAACACAACCATTGGCACTTGGTCAAAGGTTACAACCTAAGGTTAACTATCACCAGGGTCATTGGCTGTTGACCTAAATACAACAGTCAGAATCCTTCCTATTCCACTCTAACCTCTTGTTTTTCATTGTGAATATATATATATATACATATGCAGAGGTCACTACGTAACCCCAACGATATAACAACAACTCTTATGGGTAAGTGGTGCACCACACAAATGTAAATTAGGTTCATGTTTTCGTTAAATACATATTAATACGAGGATCTTGTGTTGTGTCTGCTTTATGTTATAACCCATGTCAATATTTATTGTAGAGGTTGTTAAAGCAGGAACCACTCTTTATTCTAGAGAGGTCTGTCCAGTTTGTACACCAGTGTTTAAAAGTCTTGGCGCATATGAATCTTTTTTCAGGGAAAGACTTGTACTGTATGTATTAGCTTTCTATATGTTTCACAATGGATATTTGTGCAGCTGCAAATATCTCTTTAAAACAGATAGGAAACAAAAGTAGAAACAGCACTCTCCTCCGTTTGTCAAAAGTGCACGTGGAAAGGACGCTGCCACATCCCACAATATGGAAAAATTCGATCTCCACAACCTTTTGCTTCTGTCTGTCTGGCTTGAAAAGGACAGGCATGTCTCAAATGTTGTGGCCTATCAAGTGTATTTGTTATTTAAATAAATAATCACTTTTATTTTAAAAGAGTGCTGTGGAAATCATATATATATGTTAGGGTAGAGTGGTTGTGTTAGTCCACAGATGCAAAAAAATGAGTATTGCAGTATTTGTTGAAACCTTTTTCATTTGGACCAACAGTTTTTTAAAATAAACGTGCTTTCGAGAGGTTAATCCTCTCTTCTTCAGGTGTATTGTTTCAAACCTGATAAAGAGAGAATTAACACCTCGAAAGCTCGTTTATTTAAAAAGCATGTTAGTCCAAATAAAAAAGGTTTCAACAAATATTGCAATACTCATTTATTAATCCGCTGGGTTTTTTTTTAATTATTAAGGAGTGTGCTGGTCTTTTTCTGTTATATATTTATATTTACCTATGCACCTCTCTGAAAATGTTTTTGATGTATTATCAATTCAATTTGTTTTCCAGAGAGATCAACCTAGCCCTAGCAGCTCATCTGCAATGAATTTCAACTTTTGGAGTAGAGTACATTATATAACCCATTGCATGGGGGTTCTAACAGTCTCTTTGAGGAGCAAAAAGGAATACATTATTCCAATTAGCATGAACCTGTAGAAATAAACTACATACACTTACATTCCAGGAGAAGTCAGTAGGAAGGGAGAAAAGGGCAAGGCCTTGAGACATCATTGCTGATGTCACAGGAAAGGTTGTCATAAAAGCTTATAAACATGTGAGCTTTTCTTCCAGTCTATAACCTATCTCTCCAGTCTTCAGCTCTGGTGCTTGTAATGCAGACTCCACTGGGGGGATTTACTCCTTTCTCTTTCTATTTACATATGCAAATATGAAAACAATGCTTGAGTGACCAAGCATGCTGCATGATAAAATGTTCACATGGTCCACATGGCCATGCCCCAAGCAATAAACAGATGCTTGTGATACATTAATCCACTTTGATCACGCGTAGTTTATAGTTGATAGTGTAACATGTTTTATTATTAATGTGAAAGACTGGATAAATCTTTTAACTTCCATACATAATTATTTGCATATCTTAATTAGCAAGAATGGGCTATTTGTCAGTTTTCTGATATTTGTGAATTCTTTATCATTTTAGTTTTCAGAATAGAAAATCTGTTAATTTATATTTTACTTTCTAAAGGTGAAACCTCAGCCACTGTCTGCAATTTGGTTATAACTTAGGGATTTTATATAATCCTTATCCCCATCAATCTTGTAATTTGACTGCATATTGTTAAAAAAATATACTCTGTCAACATTTTCCCCTTCTTAATAATTGATATCTTTTTACTTTAGAATGTGTATGATTACGAGTTCAATCATTTGCTCTAGATCAATGCAGTGTCAGTTCCAAATGCTTTCTAGCCATTAAGAAAGCTTGCGTGTGCTTTCCTCTTTTAAAGGTGCTGTAGCACTTAGTCCAAATTTAATTGCCTTTGCATTTTCTATATGTCACATAGTTCATAAGACTCATCAGCTGAGAAAGATTCTTAAAGTAACACATACCCAATAATACGGCATGTGACAAACTTGTCTTCTGTGGCTTATTCCATTTTAAGTGTTTTATTTTTCAAAAGTTTGAATGAATAATCTAATGCAAGAATTTTTTTATTTTATAATTTACACATTTCTGACCTTCCTGTGTGCTTGCTGGCTATGCTTTACTTTACTGCCCATGCATTTAAAATTAATTATATATAAAATATACACCGCAAAAGTGGTTTGTTTAGATACATACTGTATATGCTGGTTAGTGGATAGGCACGGCAAGTTATTCCTGTGCAGCACAGTAAAATAAATGTATTATTTCTGGTTGAGTTCCATTGGTCTGTGTTGTCTCTCTCTCTCTCTTCTGTTCGCAGCCTATTTGTTCTTTCTGGGACACGTCATAAATATGTATTATTAAAGTTCCAATGGAAACAATAGGGCAATGTGGGTGTTTGTGAACTTGAAAGATAAACAATGACTGTAACCACCAGAAAGAAAAACAAACTCAAAAAAAAAAAAAAATGTATGAATTCAACTACAAATCATTTTTGCCAGTATTATGTAGAAATAAGTCCTACGCCAAACCAAATGGGAATTCGTATTTTTCTATTGTTACTGGTCCTTTATGGTCAAAAAGGGACATCTTCCAAACCATGTACATGTATTGCTGTCCCCTACTGCAGATCAATAGAAATCACTCAGTGCCTCTAAAATTGTACCATATGGAGCATTATTTATAACTGCATTTACTTGCTTGTTGTTTGGCTTCTGTAATATTTACATTTCCTATTTCCCTGTAATCTATACATTTATTATTTCCCTGTAACCTATATATTTACTATTTCCCTGTAACCTATACATTTCATTTTTCCCTGTAACCTATATATTTCCTGTTTCCCTGTAACACATACATTTCCTATTTCCCTGTAACCTATATATTTCCTGTTTCCCTGTAACACATACATTTCCTATTTCCCTGTAACCTATACATTTACTATTTCCCTGTAACATATACATTTCCTATTTCCCTGTAATATATACATTTACTGTAAATTAATTTGAATTTGTTTATCTTACTATCTTTTTATAGTGTCCAATATTGCAGGCATTGTGTTACAGGGAGCATACATACACAGCTCCAATAAAATACACTAATTCCAACCATCGGATTAAACGCTGCAGCAAGTTAATGCTCATCAATGCTTAACATACACAAACTGGCACTTTTACTGCGACATTCAAAAGCACAAATCCAAATGGTGCCACAAATCCAAACAATTGGTGTGGATAGCCCTTTCCTAAAGCAGACACTGCACAACTGGCAGATGGCTAGAAAGTGTCTCATTATCTTCACCCTCTGCAGACATGTCCAGTATAGAAAAAGTAGACTGAACTGTGATTTCACAGATTTTTGTCTTTAGTTAATCTGGGATAATGAGGCTTCAAAGATCCTACCAGTTAATTCACTGAACACTTCTGTACAGTTCTGGCACATTTGTACTGGAGTTGATCATAAAGCTGTACTGTAAAGCATGGTCATCTAAGCATCTGTGATTCTATGCTTTAATCCAAGCTTGCTGATCCCAAGCACCCACTGATGCAAACAGAGCTGTTTGTATTAAAGTTTGCTACCTAATGAATATATTTACAACAGGTTTTATTTTCATTAAAAACAATTTTCAATATTGTTTTCCTTTAGAAAGTTAAAGTTTAACCAAGCATTTTAGTTTGTACATTTTATTATTGTTTTTCTTACTGTGTTTCTTCGGTGTAGATATTTTTTTCCTAAAATCAAAAACAGAAAGACAAAGCTTCAATTTAATCTTGGGGTGTCATGCCTGACAAATTGAGGCCCCCAACATAATACTACGAATATAACATCTGCCTAATTATGTTAACCTTGGACCAGTAAATCAATAAGTGCAATGGTCAGAATGCAGAATTACCACAGCCCTGGAGCAGGTAGGCACAGAGGGGGAAACTAGCAGTGAGGAGATCGAGCAGTCTCACCAAGAGTTATGAAGGCGTTGTACCTAGTCAAGAAGGTTGGATGACTCTATATGGGTGTTCACCCAGGTCCATTCGTATAAATTATAATTATGATGTAATGATGCAACAGCGCTATAACAATATTTTTAACAACTCAAGGTGAGAAAGTCAAATGCACTCTGCCTCCCCAAAATAGTTCTTGGCAGGCCCTCATTATGTAGTGGTGTCACGTCTATGTGCATACAATAATGTGTGAAGCCCTTATTGGTAGAGGAGGATCTGAAACTAAAACACTTAGAGCATGAACTTACAATCTGTACTCAATATCTGCTCACTCTAATGCTGGTAGGGAAGTAAAGAACCTTTAAAGATCTGTTGCACACTACTTACACTCGTTTGATTGCTCAGAAATGTAAATGTGTTTGAATTTTATTGTGTTAAGTGTATATACTTCTTTTGTGTATACTTATTGTGGGCATTACATGTGCAGTGTGTGGCTGTTTTATAGAAGAAAACTGCTTATAAGTCTTTTTATGCTTGTACCTCCTGTATAATATATCCAAGGAAGCCAAGATGAAGCCACACTTACCATAGGGAGTTCTCATTGCTACCAATAAATCCCTCAGCTGCTGGGTTTCCTAACCAATCAGATTCTCTGATTTTATATTTGTGGCTAGTTATTACTAACAAAGGGAGCTTCCCCCTCTAAAACATTGTTGCTGTTTGCCATACCAGCACCACGGTGGTTTAATAAATAGAAACCTGAATGGATTTATTTTGTGTATTATGATATTGCCCAACATCGAGGGGCTGACACCACAATACACATACATATGATTAGGTGTGCACTTTCTATTCTCTACAGTTATTGCACCATGCCAAGTGCAGAAGTGTAAGTATGTAATGGCTGCTCTATTAAATATCAATACAGAGCAAATGATTAACAGCAGAGGAACAGGTTTCCTTTGGCCAATCTCTGCGCCAGTTTCACCTCTGTAAAGCAGAGCTACTGAATAATGAAAGTTCAACTGCAATTTGTGAATTTGTGACTAACCATTAATTATTAATCCTGCTAAACCTTCTGTTTGGTTAATTTTGGCACCACTTTGAGCGTTAACAGTAAATTTATTTTTAATTAAACTAGTGCATTGAGAATAAAGAAGATTGTTCTGAATCCCAAACAGAACAGAAATGCCATTTCCACTTACTTGTGGAGGCTGCACAGGGCTACAGTGTATTATAGTCTGAATTCCACTTTCCCATTGGCCAAGAAACATACTTTAACTCCTTAACTGCTCTTCACAACATACTTTGGCTATTAAAGGGCCCCACTCATTATTGCAGTCGGGGGTTTCAAGGACAGTACCATCAAAATAAAGCATTTTCACCAGTGTCTAAATGCAATATGTTAATTTTACATTTTTTGAAAAAAAGTATTAAGTAATACATATTGATGCATTGTTCTTGCTTATGTTGTGCTCTCTTTTTTCTATTTCTTTCTTTGTTTAAAAAAAAAAAATGGTTATCTTGCTACAAATTTGCCAATATTATGCTCCACTGACTTCAATTAAATTGGATTCATGTGTGTTACTTTGTGCATATTTTACAAAGAAAATGCACAGTTGCATTTTGGGGGTTGATGTCATGTGACATATTTGCATTGACCCTGGTGGTGTTGGGAAACTAAAGGCATGATCTTGCCACAAAATTATTAAAATGTCTATGGGCAATCTTGCTATGTGGGACTATCCTTCTGTCTGCAATTTAGTTATCTTTATAATATAGGGCATAGAGTATCTGAAACTTGGATCTCACACAGTGAAAATCACACTTAATGTGCAAAGATTAGTGCCTAGTTAAGTTATTGAAATGATTGTGAGCAGTGAAAAGTGTCAGTGCGGGATACTGTAGCATCAGGCACCCAGTCATTAGCTGCAGCACTTGCTTTTTTATCCATATTCCAACAGCACACGGAGTTCTTTACAATAAAACACAAGAATCATACAATACTTTAACTAGCAAAAGCCAGTGTAGGTAGATGTGCTTGCTTCCCAGTTTAATCCTTGTAACACTGCCATTAGCATTTCCATAGAAACACTATTATTTTGTTGAAGAAATCTGCAGATTGACTAGATGGGAAATATATTGCATAATAAAACAATTCTCTTGCATCCAGTTGTTTTGCTGCATTATCAGTGACATCTCAATGGTTACCTGCTGACAAAACCCCTATTAGCCTGACTGCTGTCTGAATGATCTTACTCCTCTCTGGGCAAACTATATGGTCCTCAACCAAATATATTCTTTCAATCTTTAATTTATCTCAATGAATGTCTTTTATTTTCTGTTAAGTTTCTGAAGGTCATTTCTTGTTATGGTTTTTGCAGCTACCTGGACTTCAACATTGTTTGTTGGTTTATTTAGCAAGCTATTGTTTTGAACATCATAGTTCAGATGGTTTATTTGACTCTTGGACAAGTTTGGCTTCTATCCCCTAATATTGGCTGATCCATCTATTTAAAGCATTTTACAATATCACCATCAGTTGATTGGGAAGTATAATTACCTTTGTACTTACTTTTTGTGTCACTAACATTATTAATCAGAGACAAGTAGAATATAGGTGATACCTTTTATTGGCTTACTGAATAGATGGTGAATGCAAACTTGTAGTTTGGAAAGCTGCATTTACCATCTATTTACTTAGCCATTAAAATATATCACCTATATTCTACATGTCTCTGCTTATGTCTATGGCTAACATGGTGTTCCCTGTTAATAACACAGTAAAGAGAATTTTAGACAAGTGCAGTTTTTATTAATAACCAGCACTTGACAATGTTTGTTTTTGGTTTTGTGAAACAATCGTATCTACTTAAGTTTGCTGTTCCCATCAGTTGATTTAGTAGGATTCCTTCTCCCCACTTCTCACCATATACAACCTTCACACTCCACCCAAAGCTTCCAACCAATCAACCTGATTAATCTTCACCCATCCCAGTACGACCAACAACCATCAGTCTTTGCGAAACCATTATTTCAAGGTCCTCCTATGTCTTTTTGCATGTATATTTTTTGGATGTGGGAAACCTTGAGGTAACATCAAATAACCGCCTTCTTGGGGCCCCCAGTATTGCTGCATCTTAAAAATGGCAGGATGTGGTCTTAGAGTCATTGTCTTCTCTTTGCTTAGCCCATCATGCAATGCTATCACATTCACCTCCTGAGCCATTCATTTTTTAATATTAGATGATGTGAAAAATAAATAAATTTGTACATTTTAGATATTCGTCTTTTTTTTTGTTTTTACCTTTTAAAAAGAGAGAAAAACTAGGCATTGTCATTATAGAGATCTTTGCTATCCCCTCCTTCATTTCCATTCAAACACTTTGCCACTTGAATGAATGCATGTGCCTCATCCATTTAGGTGCATAAGTAATGTAGGAACACTGCTTCCTGCTGGTTAGTACATTGTAGTGTGATCTGATGCAAGTGGCTGGTAAATGAGTTAGGATGTGCATTCCACTGACATTTCCCTAATGCTGCAAAGGGGATGGGGGTTTTAGTAGCACAGATATATACAGTATTTATATTATACCTTTTTCTGTTAAAGCAGCAGTATAAGTACAATATAAGAATGTTTTTATATGATAGTATTTGTAGAATGATTCCAATCCTCAGACAAGGCCTTCCTGTATGGGTCAAGCAACAGCCCTTATGTTAATGTGTCTATTATAAATCTCATCTTGCAATGTTGGCTCTTTTTCCCCCCCTCTGCCAGTCCCAACTGTAAAGTGGTGGCAGGCAAGTTCAGCATTCAAACTTTAATGAACATTTACCTTCAGCATCTTCTGCTTTCAGGGCTGGCACCAGTACTGGAGTGAGTAGAAGGTGGAAACAGCTGGTAGCAGTAGAGTAGTGTGCGAGTATCTGGTAAAACCTAAGGCACAGAGTCTAAGGCACACCCGTATTTCACCTAGGGCCCCCGCAAGGAGGTTACTGTTTTGCTGTGGTGCTATGCCGAAGTTGCGGCTCCTATAACTATTATGCACAGGAGTACTAAAGACATACAGGAAGGGGTGGTCCTGAGTAGCAGTGGTCAGGGTAGGTGGCAAGGAATCAAGGTCAGAGGACAATGCTAAAGGTCTAGGCATGCAGTATACAATCTTGAATGAGGGAAAGGCCAGAGTCATACATGGGAAATCAAAACAGAACATAAATACACCCGAGGACTATAATCAGGTGCTGGCCTCAACATCTAGCTGGTTT
>WMED01008888.1:0-14119 GCA_019650415.1 Pipa parva | reverse complement strand
CATCCTACAAGCCTCTGTCATGCATCCTACAAGCCTCCGTCATGCATCCTACAAACCTCTGTCATACATCTTACAAGCCTCTGTCATGCATCCTACAAGTCTCCGTCATGCATCTTACAAGCCTCTGTCATGCATCTTACAAGCCTCTGTCATGCATCTTACAAGCCTCTGTCATGCATCCTACAAGCCTCCGTCATGCATCCTACAAGCCTCTGTCATGCATCCTACAAGCCTCTGTCATGCATCCTACAAGCCTCTGTCATGCATCCTACAAACTTTTGTTACACGTCCTACAAAGCTCCAACATACATCTTACAAACTCTCTTTTTTGCGTCCAACAAATTTCTGATGCACATTGTAGAAACATTATTCCTCTCTCAAACTACAAATCATTGTCCCGCATTCAAATGAGTCACAAACCTTTGCCACTCCTCCCATAAACCTTTCACATAGGAACATCTGTCATGCATCCCACAAATGGCTCTCGCTCATTCCATGAACCTCAACAAACATCTTGTGAGTGTATGTCAAGCATCCTACACATTTTGTGACGCACTCTACGAATCTATGTTAGGCAACCTAAAAGCCTGTTGCCAACATCTGTTGTGTGTTCTCTATGAAACACTTTTAACATCCTACAAATCTCTGTTTCACACACTCTGCTTAGCTATTGCATACATCACAAAATGATTATGTCAGTGACAGGAAACTCAAAAGAACAAAATAATGAAAATATATAAGAGACATGTTTGTTTTCAGATAAATTATGAAATATGAAAAAAAAACTGTTTTTGCAATTCCATCCCTTCATAAGTCACTTCTTTGGCAAACATCTTTTTCATTCTTGTTACATGCTATTCATTCTGTGAGCAGCAATGTGCAACCCACCTATGTTAGCCATGCTACAAACCCCAGTCACTCATTCTGTGAACATCAATCACTTGTTACCCACTTCTGTCATTCATACTATAGACCTTATTCATTTATTCTAGTCATGTTAAATCATTAGCTCAAGTGACAGAGACTCCTTACATCTGTAACAGAAGTTGATGGGACTGGTGACTGTCATTCATAACCCTTGTGGCTCATATTATAGCTTAGCATGACTAGCAGAGATTCATAGCATGCGTGGTGGAATTTAAAGAATGCATGACATAGGTACACAACATGACAGATGTCTGTCATGTATGATAGAGGAATGAATGTTTTTAATACACTCAAAATATTTTTAGTATCTTTAATACAATATTGACTTAGGATGAACATAGTAAAATACTGGCACAATTACTAATACATTCCCATGTATAAGGATGTTTTCTTAGAGATCATGTGTACAATGTAAACATAAGGAATTAGATTGTGCATTTAGCCTAGACTACTAGTGTACACCATTTGGAGTATGGGAAGAATTTGCACATGCCTTGCCTCTGTTTGCAAATAATATGCAGTCCTTATATGAGATATTAAAGGTTATTTGCATGGTAATAACACAAGATTCAATGGTACTGTGTTCATGCGCCACCTTTGCACTAAGTTCCTGACTTAGGTGACTTAAAGGGACATTAAAGGCTCATAAAGAATGCCTCTGTATAGGTTAGCAGAACTTTTAATAGTCTCATTATCTAGTCATAACCAGTAATTAATTTACCTAGCTCCAGATATCAACTGTTACGTGTCACAGAAGGCAAGCTGTACATGGAATCCATGTTATTTTATCTCAGTGCTTCCTGGGTCACTGAGACAAAATAAGCTGACTAGAAATTCAAGGTATTCCTGTCAATTGTATGGTCAGTTTATAATATACAGTAGGTAGAGTTGCCACCTCATTCCTTTAAAACCCAACATATATAAAATTCAAAGGCTGCAACGTTGATTCAAAATCAGTTGAGACTCATGCAGTGTGTGAATTGATTTAAGCAGCTATGCAGGATGCATTTAAACTAATTACTCAGCACTGCAGCCTGTGCATTTTACATGTGTTTAGTATTAAAGGGGTGACGTAGCAACCCTACCTATCTGAGAAATTGACCGGACCATATGTTTAACTACAATCCCTTTTTAAAGTTCTGCAGAATATGAATGGGTTTAATACTATACATGCCATCATTCCTATTTAAAAACAGAGATTTTTTAAATGTACAGTTTGCGAGGCTGTAATAAAATTTGTTAAAACCTCCAGTGAGTGAATTATTGGCATTTTTGTTTACGTTTCTGCAATATAACACTACAACATAATACTTACAAGTATAACTGGTTAAAGGGATTATCTTGAAAGCTATTTTTTTTTTCTAGATTAAAATAGTTGCTCATGTTTTTTAAATTAATACCTATAGAATAGGATATGCAGATTATCCCTTTAACTACTTGACCATTGTGCCATATTGAATTGGTGATCTAGTGGGCATATTTTATTTTGTGATGAAACCAAATGCTGGATTTATTTGACGGTAATACCTTGACTTGCTAGTCATCTTATCTTGCCCCAGTCCCTCAGTAGGCATTGGATTTTTTTTAATTCATGTTTGGATTCTTTGAGTCATATTTCCTCAGAAATACAAAAGCACTAAGAAGTGTTCCTCCTCTATAAGTTCTGTAGCTCCCATCTGTCAGTTGACAGTCTGTTTAAACCCTCTATTTCTTCAATTTTTAAATTATATCTTTTCCTGCTTCACTACAATCAAGCACTGTGACAAAGTTCTAATAAAAGGACCTTTTAAAGAGTAGGGAGTAACTTCAGGTCTGTGTCTTACGTTTCTATGGAGATCCTTCAAACAGTTTCACTTCAAATATATGTTTTTTTTTGTATTTGCTGTTAACAGCCTTCAAGTGTTACCTGCCAAAAGCCCTGAACTGTGTTTCATCCATGAAATGACAGATCCTCTAAATATATGAGGTCAACATGAGGAAGCAAGGAGGATTCTACGTTTTTAGCTTCTTTTCTAATTGATATACCTTATTGAAAATTAAGAGTTTTCATTCTTTTGCTGACATTTCAGTTCCTTGAGTATGATGACCATTCTTTAGTTAGGTCATTTATGTTCTGGTATTTTGAGCTGCAAAATAATTGAACAGGTTACAGGGAGTATTGGCATTAATTAAAAATAGTAAAAACCAAGTACTGATGACAGGGGGCCTCCGGCTGACAATAAATACAGAAAGCAGTTAGAAATTGCAATGGAGACACGGGGGCTATTCACTAAGGTGCGAATTTGACTGTCGAATTCACAAACAGCGGATTCCTATAGTAAATCCGCTACAATTTCCCCATTGTAAAGTCGCGACAATTTTCAAAGTTAAGTTTGCAAAAATTTTCCCATAATAAAGTCATGACTGCGACAATATTCTCATTATAAATACGCGACTGCGACAGTAGCAGCCTATTGCGACGGTCTTTATCTGGCAAATTCGCACCTATACGCAACAATTCAGCCTTTAGTAAATAACCCCCAGAAAGAGAAGTTAAAGCTGTAACGTGATAACTAGCATAGATGAATTAATCAGACCAGTGGTGCTGAGTAATTTGATATAAATATATATGTGCCAGTACTATTTATAACATCAGATATGCTCAAGAGGTTCAAAATGGAATAATAGTCCTTTTTTTTTTTTTTTTTTTAAAAAGGAATCTCTGACAAAGGTAGCTAAGACAGTGATGGCCAACCTAAGGCCCGCGGGCCGGATATACTCCCACAACCAGAGGAAAATAAATGCTGAACTAGGAAAGTGCAAATGTAAAACATTATAACCCCAGAAACATAAAATTATCATAGAAAACTTCTATCTATAACATACTAATAATATTTTTTGAAGGAGAACATTGCCTCATTGACTAAAGTGCAAATTCACCTGCCAAATTCTCTTTGCTACAAGTACAATAGAGTCACATCACCAAAATAGTTGTGAATTCACTGTTCACTAATGACTAAGTGGAGAATAATTTTGTCGAACTAGTAGACAGCAGCAATCACTTTCGAATACGTAGTGTGTCATAGTCCATCAGATAAAAATAGGATGAGAAATCATGTAGAGTTAGGCAAATTCGACAAATGAAGGGCTGTGATGTCAGTCTCACCATATCCCATTAACTGTATCCTGTGAATATTCTATTTCTATGTCACCTTGCTCTAGGTCATGTTGTCACTTAGTCACAATCATTGGAGCCCTGCCATCAATCCCTAAAATCACCTGTCTGAAGTGGCGAAGTCAAACAGGTGAATTCGGAGCAGTTCATTTAGACACATTTGCACCTTCGCTAAACTCTGTTCCTTAGTCAATAGTAGAAGTAACTGTGCACACGCATGCAAAATGATGCAAAGAACTCTGTAAGGTTGCAACTCATGTAGTCACCCAATTTGGTCGTATATTCACCACTTTGTAGACTTTGCTCAATAAGTGAACATCGAGAAGTGAAGAACAGACACAAATTCACAGCTCTTCGCAACTATTCACACTTTTTTCAATGAGGCACTCAATGTATGTATGCATAATTTTATTTATAAAGTGCCACAAATCTACGCAGCGCGGTACAATTCAGCAATACAAGTACAGTAGAGACATGAGAAAAGTGAATTAAACAATAGAAGTAAAATAACACAAGGATAGATCACTTGAAGTACTAGGTTGCAGTTGACACAAGAGTTGGAGGTACCTGCCCCGTAGAGCTTACAGTCTAAGTGTGAGGAAGACTTAAATAAATACACAGATGGGACAATAAGAGCTGTAGAATGCGTTGAGACTGAGGTCAATAAATACAAATAAATAGATCAGTATACGTAAGTACAGTAGATAAATAAATACAATAGATAAATACAGATATTAGACATGAATAAAAAAAGATAAAATAGAATATATACATAAAATAAAAGATAAGGATCAGTGCTAGTGCTCCGAAAGATAGGACTTCAATTTGGTTTTGAGCGTGGAGAGTGTATGTTCCTGGTGAAGAAAATGGGGTAAAGAATTCCATAGGTGGGGGCAGAGAGAGAAAAGGATTTAAGATGAGAAGGGGCAATATCAGTATGTGGCATGCAAAGCTGGTTGCTTTGAGAGGAGCGTAGTTGATGTTGAGGAACGTACAGACATACAAGTGAAGAAATGTAGGGTGGGGCAACAGAGTGAAGTGCCTTAAATGTCAAAAGGAGAACACTGTAAATGATTATTTTACTTATGGGAAGCCAGGGAGCTGAGAACGATTGGGAGAAGGGCTGTCCCCTCTGCAGAGAGAGAATTCTGGCAGCAGAGTTTAGAATTGACTGGAGCAGGGAGAGATGTGAAAATGGAAGGCCAGATAGAAGAACATTGCAGTAGTCCAAGCGGGACAGGACGAGAGCATGCATGAGGGTATTAGCAGTGGAGCGAGAGAGAATCAATGAGAGAATCAATCTCTCAATGTTCTGAGAGAGGTAAGAGGAGGTTTTAAAAACTAGAAGCTAAATAATTGTATGTGACATACTGGCTTCACAGTAGATACTTATATATATATTTTTATCTTTACTTACATTTCAATTTACCACACCATATATTGTATGCCATTTGTTGATATTTAAAAGAAATACTAACTTAAGCAAGTTGTTTCACAGACCCAAAAATTTAACCTGGAGGATAAATGTTCTACTGGGATTTAACCAACTTCCTGAGCAGCCATGTCACAAAACCAGAAAGATGACGTTAATACTAAATTATTTTACTAAATTGGCACTTGCAAAGGGGAGACAAAAGGATAGTACGTGGTTACAAATGTCTTGTAGAAACCTGAAACAGAAGAGATATTCAGATAATTGGTAAACCTTTAAGGGGAGAACTTGTAAATGCTATATGTGTTTGCTTACCTGTTGCCCTGTGACCTAAGAATGTGACATTTATTCTCAGAATTATTACATGACTCACATTATAACATTTTTCAAATAAAACAATATGTGTTTTTCTTTCTTTAGGTGGATGAGATTTACCATGATGAGTCCCTTGGTGTTCACATCAACATTGTACTGGTCCGAATGATTATGGTGGGATACAGGCAGGTAAAAAGCAAAGGGCAAAGAATAAAGAGAATTGTATGAATGATCTAACACAGGGGTCGGCAACCTATGGCTATTGAGCCAGATGTGGCTATTTTGATGGCCACATCTGGCTCTTTGACTGTAACGAGCAGTGCTAACATGCAAGCAGTGCTCGTTACAGTCTGCTTGCTAATCACTGCAAGCGCTGTAGAGACCAAGCTCTCCCAGCGCTTCCTGGTTGCTAGCCAATCCAAAGCTGCTAACGTCACAGCGCTTTTGGGTTGCTAGCCAATCCGGAGCCGCTGACGTCACCTATGTGACATCACATATGACATCAGGATTCAAAAGGGCTGAGAGAGCCGCACATATATGGCTCTCTCAGCCCAAAAGGTTGCCAATCCCTGATCTAACACATTTACTTCTGTTGGGCAGAGTATGTGAAATAACCACTTAAAATATTACAGATTGATACTTCTGTTGTACAATAAATGATGTAGATAATTCTCTCCAATAGCAAAGAAATACATCTTGGGAAATTTGGGAGTAGAATATTACATGAAATCTCTGTTCATTACATTTCCTGAAAAGAAAGCAGCTCTATGCACACAAATATATTATCCCTAGACAAACAATATTTTAGCAATGCTTTCTCCCCTTAAAACAAAGTGAAAGTGGTAAAGTGCTGCAAAATGTTCCTTAAGTCAGCAATTGTCATAAGCTGTTGAATTGGCCTCAAATTTTCCACATCACAGAGTATGCTGAATATAGGAAAGTGGTGAATAAATGTGAATTCACAACTTTATATGACTAGCACTGAGGGTCAAATCCAGAGGGATGTAAAACAGGTGGCTTGTATGCATGGGTGTCCACAGGGGTAACAACCCAAGGAGAGACAGTGTCAAACTTCACAAAGTCAGGTGATGGTGATGTCACTGTCGAGTGATGCATCAGGAGTTGTCCTTAACTTCCGATGCACTGCTCCTAATGGTTGTCCATTAAGCAGATAGGGCAGGAGAGAGGGGCGCATAGATCTACTTCCAATGCACCACTCCTAATGATTGTCCATTAAGTAGATAGGGCAGGAGAGAGGGGCGCATAGATCTACTTCCGATGCACCGCTCCTAATGATTGTCTTATTGTCCATTAAGTAGATAGGGCAGGAGAGAGGGGCGCATAGATCTACTTCTGATTTGCCCTATTTCCTGGCCTGGCGGCCTTCCAGGGAGGACTTCTTCTTCTGAGAACGTGCATGCTTGTATGTTACATCCAAGTGTTGAAGTTAATATAGCTGCGATAGGACACCAAACCTTCAGATTGTAATGGGGAAGTAAAGTTTAAAATAAATTTTGTTATTTTAATAGTTATCGGACACATGGTAGTGATGCACTTCAATAGTGCTGAGGAAGCTTGTCACCATCATGCGGCCAGGTGGTTTGAGACCCCTGCAATAAAGGCTAAGGCCCCAAAATGCATTAGGTCACACACAGTTTTTGCTCAGGCAAATGTGAAAAAGTGCTTGAGGAGAGCTGGCACCAAGCCCCCATTCACTTACCTGCACCACCATCGATGACTGCTTCCAGTTTTGTTTCCAGGCTTTTTACTAAATAATAATTCCTGCAGGTCTGTTTTCTAACGGTAAAACTATATACAGTCATCTCTAGTAGTTTTGGTAAGTGAATGTGTTTTTTAAAAGGCACTATAGGATCAAAGATCTGTAAATAAATAAACAGTTTATATTATAATAGTCATTCATTTAATAGTAGAGATTAGATGATTCACTGGCAAACCTAATGCTATTTTGTTGTGTGTCTATTGTAGTCAATTGGTTTGATAGAGAGAGGGAATCCATCAAGGAGCCTTGATCAAGTCTGTCGTTGGGCCAATTCTCAGCAGCGTTCAGACCCAGAACATGCAGAGCACCACGACCATGCTGTGTTTCTCACCAGGCAAGACTTTGGTCCTGCAGGTATGCAAGGTACTGTATTTTGTATGATGACAACCAGGTATGTGCAGGATGCTGGTTGAAGTGAGTTTGGTCAAAGGACTATTGGGCATATGTAAACAGTGCCTGATGTCAGGATGCACCAAATATGCTTTCACATAGTCTTGCACTCTCACTTCACTTCCTGCTTCCTGTTTAATTTTGTGAGAGTTGAGCATGCAGAAGCAGTATTACATCAGAATTCTGCTTTTAGTATAAACTAGTCTAGAATTTGATGTGTTTCTTTCAATGAATGTGTTCTTTTCAATTAATGATTAATACTAATTAATAGAAAATGTGATACTGAAGCATTATGGGCCTCATGGATTTAAGTCCCAGTAGTTGCATAGAGCTATCAATTCACATCTATTTGCAACCTCCCCATATTTGCTTATTGACTAAAATCTAAAAAGTACAGATTTATTACTGACAACTATGTAGGGTTTTTTTTCAGTAGTCATTAGGAAAAGGTGAATTCCTGTCTAGGCTGTAATCTTGGCACATTACTACAGACATTTATTTACGTGCTTCTAGAACTGCAAGTATTACAGGCAAAATGTCATGAAGTATCATCTTTTGTATTTGTAAATCATATGTAGCATAAGGTGAAGCTTTGTACAGTTTTTGTTTTTATCATCATATTTGCAATTTTATTAATCAATGAACACACACTTCACTCTGGTCTACCTCATTAAGGCCCTTATTCACCAATGTGCAAAGTGAGCCGCGATGTGTTCGACTCACTTCGCACATTGTGTTATGCGCATGCTGATGTCCGCGCACAGGACATCAGCATGCGCATAACACCAAGTGCGAAGTGAGTCGAACACATCGCGGCTCACTTCGCACATTGGTGAATAAGGGCCTAAGTGGAGAGCAATGCATCATGTGAAATTGATGATGCCTGGCAAATTCAACGATTCCTAAAATAGTGAGTTTGCCAGTGAATTATCGACAGTCTGCATCAACATGGCTGCACTGTTGTGATTTCACTTCTGCTTATTCAGTAAACTACATATTCACTTGGGGATGACGCGAATGGGTACAAATTCATGCATTTACACTACCATTTTCATTTGGATAAATAACTCCCTTGGAAACCAGGGAAACAGGCAGCTAAAAAGGGAGTTGGGCGAAGTGGTGCGAAAACAATGTATTTGCTGCTATTTTGCATATCATTTGCATGAGATTTACAAACTCCTATCTACCAACATTCTAGTAAATCAGGATTTACATGACTTAGTAGAAAAAAATGAATGAAGCACCTCATGAAATTTCTCTTGAGTGGTCCCTTAAGAGATTCCCAAGGGATCATGGGAAATGTATGTTCAGAAGGAGAAAAGTGTTACATTAACAATAAAAAGTGGTAATTCTGTTCATAAACTAATCACAAAAACTAGGGGTTTATTTGAACTTTAATGCAACTTGCCTAAGGCAGCAGCACTAAACAGAAACGCTTTTCCTTGAACTAAGGGGACTATTCAGGAAAGAGAGAAATTGGGCATCAATGTGTACTCACGTCACTTTAGGTTACTGTGCACTGACAGTTGCAAATTCTCTGCGCCTTCACTAAGTGGTGGATATCCATAGTGAAGAAGTGAACAGCATCGGACATGGGTTCTTGTGTAGCGTGGAGTAGTCAAGTGGACAGTAGTAGCCCTAAGTCTGAGACCAGTGTGTTTGTTTGAACTGGTCGCGAATTAGCCACATCTCAGTCTCCTGAATACCTGAATATGGGGAAGTGGCAAATGAATACGTGCGCCTGTTTGGGCTTTCACAAATTAGCCCCTAAATGTGTTCTTTAAGAAATGGTGGTACTGTCCTGTACAGTACATTAGTATCTGCTCTTAGGATTTGTAGGAAGTTTTCTAAATGGCGTGCTTTTTATAGTGCACTTGCTGCCGACAGACCAAATATTACCGTTTACTGAGTCAGGCCTTAACAAGCCAATATACTTTGTCACGCTATACAGCACATTACCTGCACAGTATACACACACAATGTCATTTCACTTAAGGTTCCTAATCCTTCTTTTCTTTACTAAAGAGAATGTTTCCTGCATGCCAAGACAAACAGGGTTAAAAGGTACCCTTGTGTAAGTTAGAGAAAGGCTGACAATGTTGTGTATGTGTGGGTAGTGAAATTATAAGGATCACAGCAGAGCAGTAATAGGTTAGTGAGTTTGTTTAAATGGGTGGTGTTTTCTAGCTGGAGACTGAACCATGGCTGTGCCACAGACGATGCCCAAAGCTGAAAACCTGATTTGTGAGAAACAAATGTTTCTTCATTTTGCAATCTATAATAAAACAGGGCAGGCTAGTGAGATTGCATGCTCCATCTACTTTGTACAGTTTTTCAAAACTCACAGAGACAAATTGCATCATTAAACGGATTAGCAAGTTCCAAAATCGATAGATTGCTATCAAAATAGATGACCTTTTCACAAACTTCTCCAGAGTATCTTTATGTTTTTTTCCTAGTAAAGTGTACTACTGCTTTGTTCCTTTAGTCTTCTGCTTGCTTACAGCTTCCCAGTTTCCTTGTATTGAAAATTTACCAGCTCTCATTTTAATTTAGGTTCACAGAGTTTTTTTTAGATACATTTCTGTCCAAACTGTTTCTAGTTTGCTCCTTTGTCTTCTTATTTACCGGTTTTCGCTTTTGTTTCCTCCAGTAAAATAACTGCTGTTCCCTTTATATCAGTTTAAGAACCTGCTGATTACAAACCTTACCAACAGCCTTAAGTTCTTGTCTGGCCACAGCTTACTCCAATATTATCCTTGACTGGACCATGTTAGTTGGAAGAGCTCTCTTGTTCTCCAGCTGGGTAGACCTCATAACAGTTTCATTTTATTTTTATTTATTCTTATATAGTGCTACTATTTTACAGAGATTCATCATTCACTTCAGTCCCTGCCCCATGGAGCGTACAATCTAGTTTTATCTATTTTGTCACACACACAGATGAATATTTTTGGATTGTGAGAGGAAACTGGAGTGCCCGTAGGAAACCCACACAAGTGCAGGGAGAACATACAAACTCCATGCAGATGAAATCCAGAGTGGAATTGATCCCAGGACCTCAGTGCTGTAAGGCAGCAGGGGTAACTGCTGAGCCATCGCACTGCCCAACTGCTGAGCCATCGCACTGCCCAACTGCTGAGCCACCGCACTGCCCTTGATGTCCATTCTTTTGTCTGTCAAATTCTAGAGTCCACCTTCATTGCACACATGCACAGATGTGCTTTTAGGATCCTACAGCTGTTTAAAACCTGAGTTTCAATCCTAATTGCTACTCCTCATTTGTGCAATGTAGGAGCCAGGGTAGCAGCTAACAGAGAAATGGGGTTCACTGGGAAAAAAAAAGAAGATCCAGATCTTATAGCAAGAAGTTTTCAGCTGCATATTATTTGTATGTCTTTCTCTACCGCCTAAACTAAAACAACCCTTGTTAGGGCATGCCTTTAATTCCCTCCATAGTTATTTGATTTGACATGAAGTTCCAGCTGTTAGTTATTTGTGAGACCGGAGTGGTTTTTATGCTTCAGTAATTCTAAATCCAGTAGTTGTAACAAACAGTTAATCAGTGGAACTGTAAAAGTTCACACCTGGTCAACAGATTCAGTTCTTGGTAGACATGGAGTTACGCAGAAATTGCGTGGCTCGATAACTAGAGGCAAATGTTTTCCTACTAACAATTCTCAGAATACCACTAAATGTAACTAATTAGCATGGTGGGTACGGCAGGCTTTGGTAGTAATTGAGCTTGAAGAAAGGACATCATAGGTCTTAGGCATTATCTGCATTCCTTTATTGTCTGTCAATTAACATCTTCTACTGAAGCTCTGGCATGCATCCTCCCCAGACTACTCAAGGGCATTTACAATTAGCAAAATATTTAGACAGAAGTATTTTTTAAAGTGACATTACAGGGTATTCTTGGCTCATCGGTTGAAGCTCATGCACTGGGCAATCACCCAAGTGTGCTACTAGTTTCGCTGTGAAGTGGATTCTATTTCTTCATTGTATATTCTTTACGAGTGTACAGATCAAACATTATCACAGTGGATTCTGGCAATAACTTACACAAAATATTTCGTGGTCACCACTAGATATCGGTAACACGTCCGTGACTAATTAGAGTTGAAAGCCATTAGCCGTATCAGTAAGTATAAAGTGGTGATGATGATGTTGCTCAATAATTATGGAAACTTCTAAAGTTAAAATCCAGCTTTTCTATAGGTCAGGATTCTTTTCATTATTGTAAGCGGAAATTAAAATCTGAATAAAACGAGAAAAAGCTTTTCAATCATGAAAAACTCTTGCCTATATTACCTAAACACCCATTTTAAAGTGCCAGAGGATTCTGAGAATGCTGGTTAGAAGTGGCCTTTTTCTCTCCTATTTTCTGAGACATTTCACAAGTGTTTTTGTATTCTTCAATGCCTTAATGAGACTTCAGAGTGACTTCATGGAGGTTAACATCTTACAAAAAAATAGCAGCCAGCTTTAGATCGCTTCAGATCACGACTGTTGTGCCAGCAATCCCTTTAATGCATTGTTATAAATAATATTTGAGGGTCTGTTTATTAATAGAGACGAAAATACAACTTTACAGGCAGTTTGTACAGTTATGTCTACATCTGATATTTAGCGTTATAAAGGGGAATTTGACCTTTGAGAAATATGCCCTTCAATTAGTAGAAATCAGAGTGTAAGTATAACCCTAATTAACTGTTTTGCAGTGCAGAGAGCTCCATTTGAATGAAGGAATGAATGGTGTATTCTTGCCGTGATGATATTATTTCGCTAAGAGGAATTTACAGCACCCCTTTAATCATGCTGTTCTGTGACATAATGACCAAACTTATTGTTTTAAATGGGGTATGCACAGACTTTGATATACCACAATGTACAGGAGAAGGTCAAGTATAAGGAACTACAATTAGGGTCCAGGACTATCAGATAATAAACAATACACAGGCTGCTCATCTGATTCAGTTTTAGTGAAGAACTCCATTAATTGGCAGTGTGAAGAACACAATGTTTCTAGAGGGAGCATTTTCCCGTCCTCAGGTTTCCAAAAGATGTAGGCTGTGATCCTCCTCACCTCCTGCTTCCTCTTAAAGCCTGGTGAGTGGAGCAAGCGCAGAAGCAGAATTCTGTTGTAATACAGATTCTGTGCTTGCTCTGCTTGCCAAGTTTCAACCAGGTGTAATGCATTACAGCATTACACAGAGAAGAAAGGAAAAGCTGTGTACAGACAACAGGCGGCGCTGCAACAAGGAAGCACATCGGTAAGTATTTCATCATCTAACCCCCTTCAGAATCACCCCTAGAAAAAAAAACAGGGTTTAGTTCTAGTGTAATCCCGAATGAGCTATTATTTGTAATTCATAATGAGCTCAGTGAGACTGTTTAATAATAAATGATCAACTGGAACAAGAAATGGTTACAGTACAATGAATTGCTACATGGTCCAGTGTTCAAAACGGTGTCAAAGTATTCCCCCACTGAGACAGCGTTTATTAGAAAAATTCACTTTGTATTAGTGAAGCAGAGTTCCACCAGCAGGAAGAAGTAGGTGCTTATCAGATGACATATAAATAATAATGCAGGTACCAGTTTAACAAAAACATAAAAGGACTATGTACTAATAGTATGTAAGGTAGCATGGCCCTGATATCATTTCAATTTTACAACCAGATAAATGGCTGATGGCTCGGGATATGTTCATGGCTAATATACTGCCTCCTAGAGGAATGTATTGGATATTAAGGGAAGTTGAATTAAGTGATCCTCTTTGTTTGTAGGTTCCCCCTGCCCAGCGTCCAATGAAAATTTCAGGAACCAATAGGCACAGAATGCATGGTATCATTGGCCACACCCACAAAATAACCACACACTAAATTAGTGCTTAATTTGTGTGATTCATAATTGCATGCAAAGTGAAATGGCAAAATGTCTCAAAATTCACTAAAGTCCGAATTGTTGCGTTACAGGTGCGAATTCGCCAGATCAAGACAGTCGCAATAGGCTGCTACTGTCGCAGTCGCGTCTTTATAATGAGAATATTTTGGGAAAACTGTTGCAATCTTAACTTTAAAAAATTGTCGTGACTTTACAATGGGGAAATTGTAGC
>WMED01008887.1:0-16640 GCA_019650415.1 Pipa parva | reverse complement strand
TAATTTTAATCAATCTCCCAGGAACACTGAACAGAGTCTTCCAGTCATTGAATTATAATGTCTTGTTGCTAGGCAATAGCAGGTTGCAATTGTTTCCTTTGATCAGTTGGTGCTTCTAGAAATGAGAGAACTCTTTCCAACCAAATCACATTGTGCAGTATAAAACATTAGTTGTGCTGACAGTATAGTTTATATGCCTATAAAAAACTGTAGGATAATGGTGCAAAAGCCTCTTTTTAAAAATGTAATAAGGCTGTCAACCCTGTTTGACACTGCTGAAAATCACCCCTACCTGTGAGATGATGGGATTTAAACGAAAAGAGATATCCCTGCTGTATGTCCAATTACAAACACACTGTTCCAAGTGTATCCACCAATACACAATTCGAAATCCAAAAGAAAAACGCAGGGAACAGCATGTATGAAGTGAAGGTAGTATATCTACACCAAGTTTAATCCAACCTTAACATGTTAAGGTTGGAAAAGACGATGGGATTTAGTCCTGCTGTTTCAAACCACAGACTACAGAACTTTATTACATTCAGCTCATCTAAACCACCCAAAAGAGCTGTGTTATACTCTGCGCTAACAAACCAGATACATTACAGAACAGAGCAAGACTTCACCCTACCACATCACTTACTACAACTATACTATTGTTGACAACATACATTTTTTTTCATTTTACAATAAGTAAATTGATTTGTGTACAGTAACTATTGCACTCTTCCAGTCATACTTTTGTTAGGAAAGGTACCTCTCGGATTTTCCTGCGTTCACGCACAGTCCTGTCGCGGTCGTGAGTGCATGACGCGGTCACAAGATTGCGTCATGGACGCGCCGTAGTTGCGTTAGTTTCTGGCACACGACCTTTTCTGCCAAACTGCCTTTATTAGTTCACATCTCTGTTCAGTCTGAGCCCGAATATAGTACCTGTTTGGTTGTTCTGTGGCTCCTGTGATCTGTTTGTCGTGTGATATCCCGGTTTTGACGTTTTGCTCATTTGACTACACTGACCTCTGGATTGTACTTAGACCTGATCCATGCTGCCTGCCTCGACCTTTGGATTCCTCTCTGACGTCTCTCCCGTATCCACCAGTGGACAGCTATCCTAAGGGCCGCGACCTGGGTGTTCCCTGCTGCGAAGTCCACATTCCCTTGCGGGGTTCAATGGTAAAAACCAGTGTACACCTTAGACTCCGCGCCTTAGGTATAGCTTGCGCCAAGTCCACGTTCTTCCTGCCACCTACTCCACGCAGTTTACACCTGCATTAACGTTACAACTTTCAAAATAATCATATATAAAAAAAACCTACCAAAGAGCTGTGGCGGCACTGAAACACCTTCAGAATAGGCAATGTACTTCCAGTTATTGTCTCGAAGCATGTAGGTTGAAGCATTTGCATCAGATCCATGAAATTCACTTAGTGCCCAGTTGGGATGTACGTATTCATCTTTTTCTGGACTTCTAGACATTAAAGGCATGAGTGAAAATCCACTAATATTGTTTGGGATTTCTAAACCAGCAATTTCTAAAAGAAAAAATAGGAGATGCTGAAAACCATATTATGTGTATAACAAAGAGCAGCCCATAGAGAAAGAGCAAGCACATTAAAAACTGTAAACCAAGAAACGCTTACAATCAACTGTAATGTGATTTCACTGTGTTTTGTCTATCAGTCACACAGATTTGGTTTTAGGAGGAAAACAGGAAATGATGTAACTGATATCTGACTACATTGAAAGCACTTATTAGTTAGAACATGCCAAGATTGCAATGTGTGCATGAGTGCCATAGAAAATAATATGCTATGTATGAATGTAGTGGGTGAGTTGCCTCAGATGTCTCAAACATTGCAGTGCAAACAAAGCTTTAAGGTTGCCTATATTCTTCCAACCTCAAACAATGTTTGGGCAAATGGGAGGGGGATGTTGAAATTTGGGCATGGTGAAGATTGGCTTAGCCTACAAATTCCATGTTAAAAAGTTATCGTTAAAGTTAAATTTGTGATTTGTTTTGCTCTGTAATTTTTTCTTTTTGCTCGTTGCAGTCATTTTTTATTTGTTAAGTAAACAAACATCTACGTAGTTAAAGGGCCGGATGTGGCCCGTGGGCCATACAATGCCCAGGTCTGTATTAAAGGGAGGGTAACTATACTCTGATTATGTGAATGTACTGAATAAGTGTCTACCTCAAGTTATGAGTGAAGTTCCTATTCTGTGTGCTATGCAAATAAACTGTTCCTGTTTATAAAGTAGAACTGCTAGCATCTTTTATTTAAAGTGTTAAAGGTACAGGCACTATACCTAATGTAAGCGACAGTCTAAGTGAGCTGTGAGTAAATCCTGACAAGTGGATGCATGTGAACGCAGGCTGGGTTCAATATAGCATTGCAACTGCCTCCTGCTTGTCTCAACACCACTCTTCAATTCTCCTATGTGCAGGCTGTGATCTTGAAATTCGGCGAGCAGAGAATCCACAGATTTCTCATGTAATACTGCATCTGCACTTGCTCTGCTCGCCAGCTGTTGAGACAAGCAGGAGGGAGGTTGGGCTGGAGGAAAGAGACACATAGGTAAGTATCTCACCCTCTTCAAAATTACTACTACCGGTAGCAGAATGAGCAATGATTGTTTCATTTTGCAACCTTGCCACAAAATTTACAAAAGGAAAAAACAGTGCTAAAACATTACATTTTTAAGGTATTAGTAAAAAAAAAACTTAAATGCACCCCTCCCTCCATAATGTAAGCATAGTATTGTTTTCTTTGGGAAATGTATAGGTTAATGAGAGTAAATATGAGGAGTATATGACATAGCCCCAGTCCTTACCAAGCATAGTAGGATAAATATCCACAAGCGACACTATAGTTGATATTTGCTGTCCTGGTTTAATTTGGGGACCCATTATTAGAAGAGGAACATGGGAGCTTCCTTCATACATGCTCATTTTATAAAACTGACGGTGCTCCATAGCAAGCTCTCCATGGTCTGACGTAAACACCACATAGGTCTTACTCAGAAGGTCTGTGTCCCTCAGTGCAGAGATAATCTCTCCTGAAAGAAGAGTACATTTAACTTCAATAAGGGAAAACAGGTCAAATACAAAGAAACTGCACCAATGAGCAACAGAATGGAAAATCTCAGAAAGATAAAAAGCCAGGCCTGATCCCATAACTGATAGCAAATGAACTCATCTGATTGGCTGCTTACATTTACAGTATTTACACATATTATAAAGTGGATATGAAAACCTAAAGAAAATGTAGGCCATTGTAGGCAACAAAAATGATTTGTTGCCATTTAATTGTCTACAATGGCCTGCGTTTTATATGCTTTTAGACACTTGTCTTGAAATTGCATAAAAACACACTTTGTGACAGTGCCCTTATCCTTCTGCTTCCTTGCTTCCAAGAAATGCTACAGGATGCTACAAAACTGCTTTCAGGCATGTAACCATAAGAGTTGCAGTTGTGACTGGGCACAAGCCCCCAGGAGGTGTGGCTGCCCAGCCAGAACCACTGTGGCCCCTCTGCCCCTTCACACTGCTTGCACCCAATGGTCCCTGAATCCCAGTAAATTTTAGGTATTTGATCTAGCTGGAAGGGTGGCACTGTACTGGGGACTGGGCTTTGACTCCATTTTTTTAAACAATTTCCATTTGATACATTTCCCCAATGTGATAGCACTTAAGAGCCTAAATAAAGTTACCAGAAAAGACACATGAGTTTCTAAGGCATATTAACATGCCCATATACTAAGCAGTTCTACACAAGCTGCTCTATTATGACTACATATTTGTAAGTTAGTACTGTTGCTCATAGCAACAAAATTTGAAGTTATTAGAAAAGATGAGTCACCACTCACCATCTTCAATTTGCTGTAAATATATATATTTCTGTCTTTAAATTCCCGGTGCCATTTAGTTTGTACTCTATGTCAGTGCTTTTTTTGTGAAAAAAAATATTTGCCGGTACTGCTCCTAACGCAGCACTAACACAACCAGCCACTGTCTGTCTGAATGACCTGATCAGTCATCAGATTTTCCGGTACACCGTACCAGCGCATTCCACCGCAAAAAAAGCACTCCTCTATGTACAAATATACGTAACTAAGTATATGCTTCACTGAATGAATTTAATTTATACTGAATTCAGACCATGATGGTTCAAAAACAAATTGTCATTTTTTTACTGGATGCCATGAACTGAGGTCTGAAAAATGATTTTTGTTCTATTTTTACAATCTTGCCCAGTAGTGTTTATAGTCCATTCAATAGCTTAGGATGACAGGCTGTTAAACTTAACAATGTCATTAAATTTATAGGTCTGGGATAGGGGTTTGGCAAAATGCGGCTCTTTAGCTGCCTTGTTGTGGCTCTGAGTGCATCTTCCTAGCCCCGCCCATTACCTCTACGCTTCTTCTCATTGGATGTTAACAGGTCATGTGACCAGGAGTGTGCCCCTTTGTGGCTCAAAAAAATTTGTTATCGCTGGAGGAGGGAGCGAAATGGCTCCTTCCTCTTCTAAGTTTGCTGATCCCTGGACTAGGAAACAAATTTCTATATTACTCTGATCTAAATGCATAAAGTGCTGACCTGAACAAGACCCTGACAGTTAATACTTATTTGTGCCCCCTAATAGTCCAGTGCCCCCCGGAAGTCACATGGTCAATAGTCTACTACAAATTACTTTTTTATAGAAAAAAATCTTGAAGGACTGTTTGAATTGGCATAATTATTCTGAGCTGTGGACTGGCCAACGGGACACCAGGAAAATTCCTGGTGCACTCCAGGCCTTGAGCAGGTCCATCCAGCAGGCCCACCCTGCAGGCAAGCCCAACCTCCTCTATTGACTGCCGCATCACATGACATCATATGTCACATGACATGGCTGGCACAGGGACTCCCGGTGGGCCACTATGCTCCAGTCCAATCCTGTTTATTCCTATGGCATACTTTAAAAAATGTTATCTTTAATGTTAAATTTCTGTTTTTTATTCCCTTGTGTTGTTTTTCTCTGGATGCAGCCAAAATGGTCTTTGGGTGCACTTTATGAATATAAACTTCTAGGAAGCAAAGAGACTAGGCAGGGGTTTGTTTACTTAACAGGTAAAAGATGGCTGTAACCATCAGAGAGAAAAACAAACTAAAAATAATAGAAATCAGGAATTTAACATTTTTTTTTTAGAAATTGTCTATTTATTGTGCTTTCTAAAATTAACTTCCATGCCATCGAAAATGGGATATTGTGTTTATCTGCTGTTGTTGAACCTTTAAGGCCGGGTTCACATGGGCGAATTTTGCACAGCGTGTTTTCCAAGTGAAAAAATGCAGAAAATATGTGGTCGCGAAAACACATTGAAAGTAATGCCTATTGGCTGTGCAATGACACACTAGTGTTTAATAGACAGGAACGTGCGCTAGGTCGCTTCTTGCTGACTTTTTTTTCAACCAAGTTAAACACAACATTAAAAATAAAAGAGGATTAGTAGCAATAGGAATATAACAGTAGCACTCACATATTAGGGAAAAGTGCTGAGATAGTGAGGAGACAATGTGAAGTTGCGCCAACACATATCCTTTTTTTTAATAAATGCGTAGGAAATTTCGCCAGTGTGATTACGCTTTTTTCTTTTTCCACCATTCACTTTTTAAAAAATAAATAAAAACAGCAGAGGAAAATTCCAGTCTAAGGAAGGATTTTTCTAGACAGTGTCTATGTGATTAGATGTAGCCTCCATTTCTAGATAACCGAACCAACAATGACCACTGAAAGATTCAAATATTCGGCTAACGATTTGTACATTTTTTCTGCTAATTTAGGTATTATTTATTCTTTATGGCTGCAAAATGTTCTTCAGGGGAAGAACCTCAGGTCATAGGGAGCAGTAGCTTACATCAGTCAGGGGAAAGGTAGGAAGTAGGTCAACTCCAATAAGAGGTATGGAGAGGGAGTCTTCAGAGGATGGCAAATGAAAATCCTCTCCTTAATTAGTGACATTGTATATGAAGTATACATCTCTCCAAAAAGGTACCTTGCACTTTACTTCATACGTTTAAGTACAGTATTGTAACTTAAGTATTGAACATGTTTTTGAAGTACCAAGTGTGTGAGTACTCTATCTGTAATAGACATTACATACAAAGTGTTTTTAATAGAATTCCTTGAGCTTAAATTAATGACTGTGTATTTACAAAAAACAACAGGTAGCAGCGCTATATAGTGACAAACAAGTGATATACCCAAATATTAAAATGTGAGACAGATAATGAATGTGTGTAGTCACAAATGTAAGTAAACCAATCAAGTGTAAAAGTCTCAAAACACACGACAAAAAACGAAATCCAAATGCTGCTCTCTTCTTGTGGGTGTGTCCTCCCACTCCAATGTGAAACCTCAAAACAGAACCACTCAAAACGAAATTCTGTGAAGAAAGCGCAAAATATTTGCACACAATAGTACCTGAATCTGTATGGATAGTGAATTAATTAGGAAACTCCCAAACATCCCCAAAAGGGTGCAAGAATAATGAAATCACACCAGGACAAATCACAGGTGAGTACAAATACACACTAGCTGCTCACCAGATATACAGCTTATATGTGCCTTCAGATATTACTGCTGTATGGAATCATCAACCTCTCAGCACCACCAGGAACACCAAATACTGCTGACTCCTTATCACAAAATCTCATGCAAAAAATCTCATGCAAAAAATGGAGGAGTTAAAAAACAATATTTCCACAGGTTCAAAAAGTAGAAAAAATTTTAGGTGTGCGGGAATGCATAAAAGCATATATTGCCCGGTAAAAACCGTGTAAAAGGTGTGGATATACCACATAAAATTCCAAACACTCTACCAAAAAGGATTGAAACGCATCTGCGTTTCAGCAACCCGGAAGTGACGTTCACTTGCATTTCCGGTTAGTTCTGGTAGCTAGTATTTAAGTGATTTGTCCTGGTGTGATTTCATTATTCTTGCACCCTTTTGGGGACGTTTGGGAGTTTCCTAATTAATTCACTATCCATACAGATTCAGGCACTATTGTGTGCAAATATTTTGCGCTTTCTTCACAGAATTTCGTTTTGAGTGGTTCTGTTTTGTGTATTTACAAACATTCCAAATCCTCAGTATCACTGAGATGGAACTGGAAGGCCTGGTTCTACAAAGGGTTATGGAAACAAATGAACAACAGTAGCATTGAAATTGAAAAAAATAAAAATAAAAACCGCAGGGAAAAAGCCTAAAAAATAATAAATCTATAGAGTTTAACTTATCAATTGCACATATAAAAAAACATAGTATAGAGACACAGAAAAAAAGGATATGTTTGTTTTTACCACTCCGCTAAAGAACACGACAAACCTAAATTAGTATCCAAACCTTTAGCCACTATACTGTTGAGAGTATTAATCCAAAAACTTTTATATTGCAGTAACAATATAGACATTTGACCACCTAGCTGGGTTTGTTGAACCATCTTGGTCATGATTTGCTACAGGTGCTTCAGACAAACAACACCATCTATTGGTCAAAGTATGAATAAAAATTAAAGTAATTAATTAGAGTAAAAATTATATGAAGGTTAATTGGTTACTATATAGTTTACGAAACATTTTTCCATAGTAATTCAAAAGTAAAACACACTACTGTGTATAGGTTATGGTGATCTCTGAGAATTAACGCTTATGGTCACCATGCAATAAGACGATTGATACTAACCAGGACAATAACAATGACAAAAAATAATGAAAACAATATCTTTAAATCTGTGCATCTTATTTCTTATTGTAAACTGTAAAATAGAATGTTTGCATAAGATCATTGCATTTTTTTCAGGCTGAACAACCCCCTTAAGATAATATACAGTAGAACATTATTTGGACTCACCCATCCTGCTTTTCAGTGTACATATAGATGACTGACATTCTCTTACCAAAGATCTACAGTAATGAGACTGCATAAAATATTATCATTTATATTTACATATTTCTAGTAAGTATATCATTCCTCTTACCAAGTAAAGCATCTGTTTCAGCACACATAGCATAATAATAGGCTCTTATATCTCGGATCTCATCATCTGTAAAATGACCGGTGCAGTTTTTTGTGTAGGACGAGTAGTAATCTACTGGATGCATGCTTTCTAAGGGTTTCCACTTGGGAACTGTTACATTCTTATATGACACCTGGAGAAATGAAATTCATTTTTAACAGAATCGATGGTTATGGTATCAACTGCACTTCAAGTCAAAATAAATATATTAACTTTTATTTTATTAATATCAACTTTTTCAAGCACTTGTCATAGACCATAATTGAAAATATTTCAGTACCATTAGGCTTTATTCAATGCGGGGAACACTACATGTGTAGGAATAATTCAGTTTTCAATATTTATTAACAATATCAGCATGGACAACACAGAATAAACAGATTTTATCCATTAATAATCTATGGTTTAGTGATACTTGTATTGGGTTTTTTTTATGAATGTAATGATATAACCTCCAAAGAATATGTTTCCTAAATACTTCTTCATAAAAAAGAACAAATCATCAGAATAGTGAATGGTAGGTTCTTCAAACCAGTACTAGAAGCTGACAAGGAGTTGATGTGAGAAATACTTGCTGATTAATATTATGTGTAATGCTATGGCAACCTCAACCACTCAAGATTACACAATATGTCAGAATCTATCTGATCTGTCAGGTCATAATATTTCTTTTACTAAAGCTAAACATGAAAATGTTTCACCTGAGTAATTATAAAGTCCATTATAGGACCCACCAACCCTTATATTCTAAAATTAAAACCACTTTTTTCTTTTTCAGCTATTTATATTTGCAGAGTAACACAATGTTAATTATTGTTAATTTATAAAATATAACAAGATGATATAAAGGCATATAGTGGTTTCCAAGAAGTACCTTTTCAAGCCAATAGAGAGATGTTAGAAATGTTGATGATCCAAAATTCTCTCCCATGGTTTCGGAAGGATACGGATGGGGCAGATTTAAACCCAAGTAGATGAAGAATGGCTGGGAATGGTTCTCAGCTTGTTTTCGAATCCAGGTTGCTGTTGTATTTGCATTTTTCCAGTCCTCTTCCATATTCTGAATCTGTGTTTTGTTTTTAGTAAGTTTGGCACAGGGCCTGCCCTCTTGTCTGAGCAAAAAAGGAACGTCTCGGGTCCAGGCTTCTACACGGTTACTGGAAACACATATAGACATTTATATGAAATCATTTAGCATTCACACTGTCAAACTGCTGTTCCTCTGTTTGCCTATACAACATATATAACATTTTTCTATGTATCTAATCAGAGAAATAATATACAAGAAGTACTGATAGTAATACTTTTTTAATTTAAATATTATGATACAAACAAAAGAAAAATAGTGTAAAGGGTTTTCCTGAGGAAAATAATGGTGAACTCATGATCCTAACAGCCCCTGAACTGCTCCCAGTTTATTTTAATGCAGTTTAATGGTCAAGTGCTCTGTTAATGCCAATTTAAGGCAACACACTAAATAAGTATGAGGATAACAATAAATGACACTTTCCTAATGTCAGAAAAATGAAAAATCAACAAGCATTTCAGGGTTTTACACTCCATTCATCAGTGCCACGATCAGTAGTTTGCACAGGTCCCTTTATATAGGGGTGCCTGTGTGGTGACGTCACGTGTAAGGAATGACATTGCGCCCAAACATCATCACGTGATGCGCAATGCGATGATGTCATGCCCAAACATCACCATGTGACACACAATGCGATGCTATCACTAAGAGCATTAGGGTGTGCCTAGGCACACCCCATGCGCACGCCCATGGCCAAGACGAAGAGATAAAGGCACTGATGAAGGGCCAGTGAATCGCTGAAAGTTTGCTGCTTTATCACTTGGGCAGTAAAGTCATGGAATAGAGGATCTGGGTAATTTGGTATGGTACATGAATGAAAAAGCTGATTCCACTAGCTAGTATGTAGAGTAATGAAGCACTCGTTATAAGTTTGGATGAATGTGTGCCAGGTTAATTAGAAAACATGACTGTTTAATTATACAGTTCACCCTAGTGGATCATCTTTGCAGGAAAACATAGACAAAATGTCAGCATGGGTTTTTAAGTGGAAAGTCAGATTGTTTTTTAATACAACTCACAGTAAACTAAAGAAAAGCATGAAATAAAACACAAATGGAAAATATGAAAATAGGCTCTACAAGAAATAATAAAAAAAATCGAGAGGTCTATACAACGTGAGATTATTACAGAATAAACACGAGAATACCTTCTACATTTTCAAGGCAATCGTGTCAAGATGTAATTGTTCAAGAATGGCTTGGATACATACCTGTCAATCCACAAAATCTAAGGATAGTGATAGTAAAGGATATTGTCGGGTATTGATCTGGTGAACAAAGTCTGATTATCCTTTGCAGTTAGGAAGGATTTTTCCATCTCTGGGCAAAGTGATCATTTTCCTTTGTATTAGCCATTCTCTAAGTTTGCTTGCATGAGAGGGGTTGGCTTTGATGAGTCCTTTTAGCTAATCATTATATTATGCTACTTGCATAATACATTAACACCCACCTAAGTGAATGAGAACCACTTGTGTAATCTTGTTTTCCAAATTTTTGAGTAACATATCCATTCTTTTTCACTATATCCATCCATGTTGGGTAATCAGAATCAAGGCACTTGTAGTTATTCCAGGATTCTGTTAGATGGGGGAGCAGTCCACTCCACATAGCTGTAGGATCAGTTTAAAAACATTGCAAAGTATTTGATTTATATATTCATTAGAACAGTTATTTATTTTTGTTGCAAACTTTAAATTGAATCTGTTATTATAAACAATAGCCTTAAAGCTTTAGTTTCAGTTGCTGTATTGTTGTGCTGATGCAATCAAACTATTGCATTGACTGTCACCATAGACTTTCACCATAGATATTTGTTAACAGAATAAGTTTTGAACCTGTCCCTTAGGCTTCAAGAAACTAGGTATGTTATTTGGATATCCAAATGGGTGCTATAGAAGACTGGAAATTAATTATTTAACTATGCTGTAAGACCAACCTGTGCTTTTGCTTTTTACAAGAGAGGAAAGGTTTGAAGAGCTATGTTCTAGAATTTCAGAGAAACATTTTTGCTGCTTATATATTTTCTGCTAAAATAGCAATAGTGTATCTAGAGCTACTGAATTTGTAAGCAGCACTCATGTGAAAAATAATATTAACCAATTCTAAAGCTTCATAATATACGGCACTATACCAGTTCATAAGTATGAGTCATTTATGCTCCAGATGGTGTAGTGGCCAAATGATTTCCTTAAAGTCTTTACATCTGGCTAAAATATTCATTGTCTATACCAGTGGCAGACACAGTCAGCAAACCTGACAAGACATGGGGGGGAATTCACGATTGTGTGAAGTGAGCTCTGAAGCCTTCGGCTTACTTTGCACAGACTGATATGCGCTCACTGATTTCCTGCACGCGGACATCAGCGAGCGCATTAAAGGGATTCCAGTCTCGGCGAGGCAACTCTTTTGGTCTCACCGAGACTGGAATCCCTTTAATGCGCTCGCTGATGTCAGCGTGCAGGACATCAGTGAGCGCATATCAGTCTGTGCGAAGTGAGCCGAAGGCTTCGGAGCTCACTTTGCCCAATCGTGAATTCCCCCTTGATTTCAACCCCATCTTTCAAATAAGTCCCAACCAAAATTACTTTAATCTGAGAGACATTTCTCTATTAATATAATATCACAGTATGCAAGCATCTTTACTCCACATCTGAAGCTCCCTAGAAAATAATAGAACCCCTATTCAGCCGCACGGGTTGCAAAAAGGCAGCCTGATTTCTGTTGAATGTTTGCTATTGAATATTTTGAAAAATAAAGCCTCTGAGTTGGCAAAATATGACCCAAGAAAACAGAATCCAAACTGCATCACCAAAATTTTAGAGTATTTTCATCCATCACCAGGTGATTCTATCTGCCGTAAATAAATGGGATAATCTCTTTGTGTAATTTGGTGATCCACCTGGGGTGAGGGCCTTTCCTAACAACCTTCCAAAGAAATTCAGGACACTACTGGGGTGTGCTCAGACACACTAGGTCATTCACAAAATGTAGCCTAAGACATGGCTATGCAACTGGAGGACTAGGGCTAAAATGTGGCTTTCAGATGGATTTTTAATGACCTCCAGCTTGCTCATGGGTTTCTAAGAATATTATACATAATATTCAAACAGAAACTGCAACTATCAAATGGCACAGATGATCACGTAATAAGCTATCTTTCTGGAAGTATTTGGGCATCTGTTCTTTGGCACTGGCTTGTGTCATTTACTGCCATGAATTAAAAAGCAATCTGTACTGTACAATATATAAAGCAATCATTGAATATGTATTACAGTCCTTTTAAGGAATGTCATATCTTGCAATTTTGTGTATAAATATACTTCCTGAAAATGTACACAATGTCTTACCTGCACGGGAGGGGCAACAGATAGGGGAATTTGTATAGGCATTCAGAAACAAAAACCCTTGTTTTTTCATGTAGTTTATATAAGGAAGGGGCACAAGATTATTTTCAGGATCAAGGGTTAGCCTTCCGTCCTAAAAGGAAAATGCAGAATTGTAATAAACCATTTGATTAAATTTACTTTTTTTTTTTCCTGACTTTACGATTGCAGAATTTTTCATGGCTATCAGGGCAACTCTATCACAAGAATGGGATTATAACCATGCCAGTTAAGGCCGGCACCTTATTCCTATTTAGGGGGGAATTCACCATAGTGCGAAGTGAGGTCCGGATCCTTCGCCTCACTTCGCACAGACTGATATGCGCTCGCTGATGTCCTGCATGCGGACATCAGCGAATGCTTTAAAGGGATTCCAGTCTCGGCGAGACCACTCGAATCGCCTCGCCGAGACTGGAATCCCTTTAAAGCGTTCGCTGATGTCCGCGTGCAGGACATCAGCGAGCACATATCAGTCTGTGCGAAGTGAGGCAAAGGATCTGGACCTCACTTCGCACTATGGTGAATTCCCCCCTTAATGTGATCTTATGTCACCTCTTTCAGGTCAGTTCTTCTGGCATTAGGCTACCATATCAATAAGGATAGGTGCAATGATTGTGAAAGCTCTTAAAACAAAAATACTAGAAGTTTGATCAGATAGATCTGGATAAGGTAAAAGTAGAACCCTGTCTTATTTTTGGGGAAGCACAGCATGTTGTAGATAGAAGTAAGCAATTGGTCTTTGTTTTTTTTTAATGTTTTTGCAGATTTTGAATTCTGTGATTTTATTTTTTTCATCTTTTTTGGTTTGTTTTGCTTTAAACAGGTGTGGGAACTTGCCAGGTTTCACCTGAAGGCTCTGGGTTTGCAAAACAATTTACTTCATTATGTCCCAACCCGATTACGCTATTTGCGACATAAAGCCCTACTCCCAAGGGGACTCTGGGACACACTCTAAAGTTTGATTTTTATTTAGTATTGTTATGTTTTTACTTAGCATTTCATTTAGACCACGTACTATCTCTCATTCGGGGGGTTATCCACTAAAGTTCGAATACTTACATATAGGTGTGAATTTGCCAGCTAAAGATAGTCGCAATAGACTGCTACTGTCGCAGTTGTGTCTTTATAATGAGAATATTGTCGCAGTCACAACTTTACTATGGAAAATTGTTGCAGTCGCAACTTTAAAAATTCTTACAATTGTTTACAATGGGGATTTTGTCACAGAATTCATAATAAGGAAAGACACTGTCACCGCTTTGTCACATATTGATCCCTACTGTTGTCACGGTATTATGGTTGCCTACATTACATGTGTTATTTATATTCCTTTCTATGCAACTATATTCCTAACGCATATTTCTACTTCAGTTATTATATTTTCTTTGTCTATTAAGATTACAGTCACCTTGCACCAAACAGGAGCTGTGCCATCAACCCCCTAATTCGCCACTTTGATCTGGTGAAACTAAACCAGTGAGTTTGAAGCAGTACGCTTTAGAAATTCTCTGCATTGTCTCTCGCTTAATAACTAGCCTAATTGTGCATGCATGCATGTGCAAAAAGAAAGTACTTAGCCGTAATAAGGTGTCGAATTGGTCACGAGTTCGCCACATCACAGAAAATAACAGGGTTTGATAATTACGCATCGAATGGATGCAAATTTGGACCTTTACATTACTGTTTGCATTTTGATAAATATGCTTCTCATAAGGATGTGCTTGGGGTTTGCCAGGTGTGCCTAGGCAGCCCATAATGTATGAATTCCTACAAGTGGTATTAGCACATTGCGCACCTTCACATCATCAGTGGCGTCAGCCAGTCTCACATCGCATAGTGACACACCAGTGTGTGTTGGGGATGCACGTCAGTGATGTCACCCTACAGGCACCCTTATATAAAGGGGCCTGCGCACACCTATGATGCCTCTCATTACTATGAAAGTAGTCCCAGAATCACTTTATTTCATGCAAGGAACTATCTTCGTGGAATCATGAAATCCCCATATTTATAAGGGTTTCCATAATACAAAAAGTCTTAAATTAAGACTAGTGGATGTTTCGTGGGAGAGAAAACAGACTGTAGGCGTGTCTGAGATAAGGATTGATGGGACTGTATAAAGTTTTCTGTATATTACAGTCTAATATATCTGTGCTGTCTCATTAAAGCATAGACATATCTGAATAACACAATTTACAGTTTATTGCAGGGATATCTATGTTTAAAAGAATAAATTCCTTCCTCTCTTCAATAAAAAATATTGCATTTGGTGATAATTTAACCAGAAAACATATAATCCAGTGTAAAGCCCATATACATGAATGCCATGAAAACTGAAGAACCGGTAAATATAAATCCTTAAATAAAAAAGAACTTGTATTTTATAGAGAATAACATTATGTTTATGCTTGTAAATATTTTTATTGTAAAGCTGCCATACAAAAGTCAGTAAAATGTACCCCAAGCTCCTAGCAAAAAATTCTGTATCAGAATTGTAGGAAGACGGAGTCAAGTCAATAAAATGTAAACTGCTTTTCAATGTTTTTTCTTTTATCACAGACCAGCCAGACAGCTTCACAGGAATTACGCTGCTGAGTTGACGTTATTAGGAAAGAGTTAAAGTGTAAAATAAATACATTTAAATAAGCATGGTAATCTACTGTAACCTGATACTTACAAAGGAGTCACACATCACCATCACCACATTATACTTGGGATTGTTTCGGGAAAACGATAAAGCTCTCACTGGAAGATCTTCTGGAAATGTAGAAAGAAGAAAAACAACTGCAAAACATTTCATGATTGGCGCACACATTGTCTGATCATTTAAAAGTGTAATTCCCAAAATCTGGATGTAATTATGCCTCTTCAAGAACTGGATCACAAAATATAAAAAGCAAAGCTCAACAAATAGCTAAGAGTGTAGTGAATAGTGTTTATGCTTCTCTGTGTGGGACTAAAAGGAAGTAATTATAGCAGCGTTCACTTCCTGCCCCAAACTCAGAGTTGATTTTTAACATGGGAAATAAGTTGCTTTGAAATATACTAAGTATACTTGAATATTTAATTATTTTGGAGGGCGTGGACATCGGCAAGTAAAAATCTAGCAGTGAATCTTAGTGGGGCTTTGCACTTGGGAATTACCATGGTGGTTTAAGTGTAGCAATCACAGTAACTTGCTAACAATAACCTATTTCTTTATAAATTTGAGCAATGTATTATATCTTCCAGATTTCTATGTCAGTGAAAGGATTGAGGAGGTTATTCACTAAGGTGCGAATTCGACTGTCGAATTCGCGAACAGCGGATTCCCATTGAAAATCCGTTACAATTTCCCCATTGTAAAGTCGCAACAATTTCCCCATAATAAAGTCACGACTGCAACAATATTCTCATTATAAAGACACGACGGCGACAGTATCACCCTATTACGACTGTCTTTATCTGGTGAATTTGCACCTATACACAACAATTCGGACTTTAGTGAATAACCCCCTGAAGTTGTGGTAAGCAGTATATTTCATAGAGAATTCAGCAAAAAATGGTTACTTTTAAAGGGGGTTATTTACTAAAATCCAAATTGTTGAGTATAGGTGCGAATTTGCCAGATAAAGACAGTCACAATAGGTTGATACTGTCGCAGTTACGTCTTTATAATGAGAATATTTTCACAGTCATGATTTTATTATGGGGAAATTGTAGCAATCTTAATTTTAAAAATTTGTTGTGACTTTACAATAGGAAAATTGTTGTAGATTTGCTGTGGGAATTCGCTGTTTGAGAATTCGACAGTTGAATTCGCACCTTAGTGAATAACCCCCTCAGCCTGCTGCATCACTTAGTAGGATAGTAGCGCTTCTATGCAGTGGTGGCCTGATGATCTGATTGTTATCCTCTGTACGCTGCTCTGTCTGGTAGCTCAGGGGATTAGAATCAGATCATCGCCACCTCTGCATAGAAGTACTAGCCTAGCAGAGTGCAGGCATCTTACTCCTCAGCGCTCCTAGTAGGATTTCATCTTCAAGCGCTCTCTCTCCCCCCCTCCCCCTCGGCCCTGTAGAATCCCCATAGGAATGAGCAGGCCCTTTAATTCGTTTTTCCCTGTCCCCCTC
>WMED01008886.1:0-16641 GCA_019650415.1 Pipa parva | reverse complement strand
TAGGGACAGGGAGACATAGAAAGGGATATATTATTCACTTATATACAGTTAGTGGGATATGGTGAGGGTGACATCACTGCACTTCACTGGGGGAATTCACATCACTAAGTATCCTATTATTGTCCGCCTGACTGCGCTGCACTACACATCCAGCAGCATCTGACATTCCACTTGTTCAACAAGTCTATCTAATGCATCATGAATAAGGAGAAATTAATTTGCATTTACCTGATCGTAGTGACACCAACAGACTTTAATAAATAACCCACATAGTCTGATGAATAAGCAGAGTTGGAGAAGTGGCAAATGGACAGGAATTTGCGCCTTCACATGACTGTAAGGACTTTGATGAATAACCCCCTTCTTTCAGGGTTTTTAGAGAATACAGTCTATAATTGTCACTTCAAACCCACTCCAAAAATATCTTTTTTGATAGACTTCTAGTGACTTTTCTTAAAGATTACTGTACAGTGGTACTTTGAGATACGAGCCTGCTCTGCATATGAATTTCTTGGGATGCAAGGTGCAACTCGGACCAATTTCCTGTTTGAGATCCGAGATCCGAGCCGACAGGGCTGAAACGGATTAATTCCATTTCTGTTATTTTAAATGGGAATAGTTCATTTGACATCTGTGTTACTAGTTCGGTCACAGAACGAATTGAATTCGTATCTCAAGGTACCACTGTATTTGCAAAGATAAATCTGTTGTAAAATGCAAAAAAATTCAGCTTTAACATTTTTGGTGTGGCCTGCAGTCTATAACAGGCATTTATGTTTATCGATGGAGTGAGCAGTGTTAAAGGGGAAGTATCAATCCTGCCAATTTGTCATTTTTGGAGGACACTTTACTCAAATTGCATTCCATCATCAAAATGATTATATACATAGTTGAACGCTATGGAAAAACTTGCTAACCAGTGAAATATGGCAGTGAAACAGATGTATAAAAATGTGTGTCAATTTCACCAGAGCTAAAAATCTTCAGTAAATGCAGGATGCTTGTTTATAATGAAGGTAAAACTTACACTTTAACCCCATGTTATACTATATCATTATCATGTATTCAAATTGCAATTTATGCTTTTCTTAGTTACTTTACCTGATTTCCTGTTTTACATGATAAAATCACAGTTTGTCTGTGCATATTACATTTGTTAGAGCCAGTAGAGTTTAGCACCGTGTTAGCCATAGATATAAGCAAAGATAAGTAGAGTATTGGTGATACTTTTTATTGGTTAACTGAATGCCTGAAGAAGAGACCTAAGTAGTCTTGAAAGCTTACATTTACCATCTATTCAGTTAGCCAATTAAAGGTATCACCTACACTCTACCTTTTTCTGCTTACATTTATAAGGTTGTGATGAAGTGCTGTTTTTTTAGGGAACAACATTGCCATCTAGAGGAATGTATGGAGTATTACAATCCTGATGGTAGATGAAGATGCTGTGGAATTTTGTATACTATTAGGGCATGTTTATAAGTATTAAATGTGTTATGAACTAAAGGATTTTGCATCAGTGTTTAATTCTGTTATTTTAATATAGTCAGTAATAGCAGAGCCTTTAGAACAAAACACATAGTGCCATGTTACACTGGCATAGACAGGTTGAGACATTTTTAGAACTATCTTGGGGACAGGGCAGTTTAGGAGCACTTCAATAGGCTGTTGTTAAGGGGTGCAAAATTCTAAGTTATTTGGTAGATATACAAGGTTAGGGTCAATGCCATAAATATTGGGAAATACATACACCGCTGAGTGGGAGAGATATAATCGATACACATGGTGGTTGTGCTATAACTGCGAAACTAGGTTTAATAACACTGACTTTATGCAACACCATAGTTTCATTAGAAATTCTTCTATGAAAAGAGACAATTTTATATGGAATGTGGCTTGGGAATGTAATTCTTTTAAAATTGTTATATCATATTTTTAAAAAGTGTGAGCGAAGGGGCCATAAATATGTCAGAGAGAAACAGCATCTGTAGATTCAGTTCTATTGATGTGACAGTTGCATCACAAAGTTTAATTTGTAGGTTGACATTTGATGAATCAGCTGGTACACAGTAACACACTGACTGAGACTAAAGGAAGCAGCATTAAAATGATTCATTACATGAAATAGAAGATAAACAGGAAGTAATGAAATAGAAGATAAACAGGAAGTTATGAATTAGATTGTAAGCTCCTTGGGGCAGGGACCTCCAACCTATAGTGTCAATCACAACCTAGCACTTAATTTGATGTACCCTTGTAATATTTTACTTGTATTGTTTAATGCACTTTTCCCTTGTTTGTATTGTACTTGTATCGCTGAATTGTACAGCGCTGCGTAAATTTGTGGCGCTTTATAAATAAAATTATACATACATATATACATGTAGCCTTGTTTAGACAATTTAGATATTAAGGTTGGGGACTGGATAGATTGAATTGCATCTTGGATATTTGAAGCCAAACCCCAAAAGAAGAAGATGGGCAGTAGGTATCAACTGGTAGGTCATTCAGGCAAGGGTCAGGATTCCAAAGAATTGTGCAGCAACAGGGGCTACTAGATATAAACAGGAAGTATTGAAATAGAAGATAAACAGGAAGTAATGAAATGGAAGATAAACAGGAAATAATGAAATGGAAGATAAACAGGAAGTAATGAAATGGAAGATAAACAGGAAGTAATGAAACGGAAGATAAACAGGAAGTAATGAAACGGAAGATAAACAGGAAGTAATGCAATGGAAGATAAACAGGAAGTAATGCAATGGAAGATAAACAGGAAGTAATGAAACTGAAGATAAACAGGAAGTAATGTTATGGAAGATAAACAGGAAGTAACTGCTTGATAGTGCTGAATTTGGGCACTAATCTACTTTAGTATTGTGATATCACAATGATCACTACAAAGGGAAGGTGTCAGGATAACTTGGGATTTGCAGGGCACCACAGTCAATGAGATAGTCAGCCTGCAGAGTATTTCTACCCAGTGCCTAATGGGGATTGGCTGGCAAACATCTTCCAGATTGGAGTAAATGAAAGTACTTATTCAAGGCACCTGTGCAAGGTGGGAAAACAGAATCTAGCAGGGCTGAGAGCAGGTACTAGTAAATCAGAAAAGCATAAAACCTCAGGTGGGGGTCCGTAGCAAGAATGTAAGTCAATACCTGCAGACGGGACGTCCAGGGTTCAAATCCCAGGACTGGAGCAACCACTCTTGTTACAGAAGGACTGAGGAAGCCTGCAGCCCAGGTGCTAGTTCTCCCTGGCATTTCTTCTTTTTTTTTTTTATCTCAAATTCACTGTGATTTAATAACACTGTTGGCTCTATTTTATGTATATCACTACAGCAGCTGCGATAATTTGTGACATAATAAAACTTTTGGCCTCTATTTTTATTAGTCTGTATTTACTGTACTCCATTAGTACAGTAGCTGCAATATTAAAATAGATCTGTCATCTCTGTACAGAATACATTAATGATACACAGGGCACCTGGCGCTGCTAAGCATTCTTGCCACAGCTAACCAAGTCCATTGTCCTGCTCCTCCCAAGTCTGCAATAGCAAAACAAGAGATTTGGCATCTGGGGAAAACTGGTATTGCACATCAGCCAATCAGATTCCATCTTGAGCATTAGCTGGAATGTCCAAGTGAAAGATCCTCAATAACTGCTTCCTCATGAAGACCACGGTTAAGATGGTGAAGCAGGCCATCCTAAATGCTTCATGTTTGGTAGTATTCAATTGGGTGCCCTGCTTCCCCCCCACAGAATATTGATACATAGCTTCCAGCTCTAATTTAAGCTATCAGATGTGAAAGTTGCACCAGATCGCTTCAGTTGCAACTACTTTAATGTAAACTTCATAAACATCAAATATTTCTGAGCTGGAGTTAACAAATGACATCTCTAACTGCTCATATTCTCTCAATCTTTCTTCCAGATGCAAAGAGAAGTGTATGTAAACCAGAGGCAGCTGAATCTGGGCCATTCGTCTAGGTTGGCTGATCCATTGCTGCAGTTCAATATGTAATATTTACATTTCCTATTTTTAGCTAAAACAAATTGTGCTGAGTTTTGGAATTTTGTCCCTTCACCATTGGCACAAAAATTCCTGTAGTTCAGTGTCTGAGCAAACATATTCGCTATCTACTGAGCGCTCACAGAATCTGTGACAGTTAACCCTTCATTCTGTTTCACTTTGCTTCTTTTCCTAATACAGAATGTGTTTGAATCTGATTGCTGAGTGTTGTGAGTCACCTAATTGGCATTTGTTGGAGCAAGTGCTGTTTACATGTGTATTGCTCTTTAGTCAAATGATATAGTGATTTGCTGCAGACACTGGAGTACCTAAAATAGATTGTTCCACAATGCAATACTTCCAGCAGTGGCCCCAAACCACACCTCACACGTGACAGATAGTCTTGTTTAAAGGTCTTATTTTGCACTCCATACATACACAATAATGATAGTGGGGGGGGGGGGGGCCTGCTTCCCCAATGGGTGGAAAATCTTATAACCATCGCTTTGTGATATCAGAATACATAGATAATAGTTTGTATTATGGTCCATATACTTTAGCAGAGCTAGAAATATTTAGCTCATTTTTGTATTCCCTAAATGATGCAATTCACAAGTGACTGACAAGGAGCACAAGGAACCAGCTACTCTGGACTGCTGATATATATATATATACACCTTTCTGTTTAAATGACACTGCATTTATGTTAACAGTATATATACTGTACTTCCAACATGTTTGCTGTATTCCAGTGTTGTGCACTTTGATCCTTTGTTTGATTTACAATATTATGTTAACATCTCTCCATCACCACTCTCCTCCACTTACACACCTTACTCTAACCATTTCCATTCACCATTGCCTTTCATCTCTGCTCCCTCTTGCTTCATTCACCATTGCCTTTCATCTCTGCTCCCTCTTGCCTCATTCACCATTGCCTTTTGTCTCTGCTCCTTTCTGCCTCATTCACCATTGCCTTTCGTCTCTGCTCCTTTCTGCCTCATTCACCATTGCCTTTCGTCTCTGCTCCTTCTTGCCTCATTCACCACTGCCTTTCGTCTCTGCTCCTTCCTGCCTCATTCACCACTGCCTTTCGTCTCTGCTCCTTCCTGCCTCATTCACCATTGCCTTTCGTCTCTGCTCCTTCCTGCCTCATTCACCACTGCCTTTCGTCTCTGCTCCTTCCTGCCTATAGCTCATCCCGATCTAACTTTATTCCCACTCTCCCATCTTCTTTCTTTCCCTTTTCCAGTTCCCTCCTTAATGTTTACTTGTTGACTAACAAATATACTTTCATTTGTGATCTTTTCTGCTCCAGTTCCTTTTAATTCCTATCTCTAGCAGAAACCTGGTTCTGGTGATGCTATCCAGGCTTTGTTGACTAATGAAGGTCTAGGTCATGGTGAAACAGTTTGACTTCTCATTGCCTCTAACTGTATCTTTAAACAAATCTCCATAACTGCCTATTTCTCATTCTCTTCTTTTGATATTCATGCTGTCCCATGTTTCTACCCCTAGCTTTACATGTTGCCATCATATGCAGACTACCCATTGCCTTCTCAACTGATACCTTTCTTTCAGACTTTAAGTCCTGGCTCTCATTCATACTGTGTAATGATAACCCTACTCTAAATCTGGGGACATTTAACTACCATACTGATGATCTACAGTATATTGTATCTATCTTTATATCCTGGCCCTCTCATCTCCATTTAACCTTATCGTTTGACCTCCAACATTGGATCAACCCTAGTCTTAATTACTACCCTAGTCTCTCTCTTCCTTCTTTCAGGTTATCTCATTAATGTTTCAGTTTCACAATCTCAGTTTCTACCCTCCCTATCCTCTGAAATGCTAATTTCAAATATGTTATCAGCCTACAGGATCTTGTCTCTTTCCTGTGCTCCTGCTTCTCCATACTTGTGCCTTCCTCTGATGCTGAAAATCTGTCCTGTTCTCTCTTAGGTAACTGTTAATGCTATCATTCATTCCCTCATCCTACTTGGACTATCGCTCCTCTAATTTTCTTCATCATAGGTAGTATCTCACCTTGTGTTTCTCTTTCCACAGTAAATCTGCCAATGCACAAGAGTTGTTAACTACTGGAGGATCTAGCTTATTGCTAATAAAAAGGCACATGTAGCCCTCCTTCACTTTTCTGAATCTGGCATGCAAATATTACTAGCATAGTGTTTTTAACATGTTGACGATCAGCATGAAGTTGAAAACATAAAAGGAAAATAATCAACTGACAGGTCACCCCAGGTCTTTTCAGAGGGGCATATTTATACAGAGTAATTACACACAAAACATTTAGCAAGATGTGTTTTTTTTTTTAATGTTTATTGGCTTTCATTCCAAGCTGCACCAGTGCCAAAATTCTCAGAAAAAAAAAAAAAGAAACGAAACAATCCCCTTTTACAAAAAGAAAACTCGCAAACAACAAATAGCACCATACTCACACAAACCTACAGTTCTTCGAGAATAAGATTCTTTATATTTTGCATTTTATGCTTTTTCACTGAGTTCCCAAAAAAGCTCTTGACCATAAAAAATGATTTGTTACAAGTTTCTCTAAGACTGTGGGTAGGCTGTAAAGAAAATATACAGGTCATCCCTGCTCTTCATACAGTCATTTACACTTACAAGGGGGGAATGCATAAACAGCAGCAATTGTTTATTTAGGTCTAGTAGTCATCCATAGCAACCAATCAACGGTTGGCTTTTAGTATTTTTTATCCCGTGTATCAGTGAATGCTAACTGCTGATTGGTTTCTATCAGTTATTAGACAAAGAATTGTCCCCTATGAAAAATTGCCCTGTAATTGTTTTATCTATGGCTACTAGGGATTCTATTTTAAGAGTTAATAGAGTGTGTCTCTGTTGTACTTAGTGGGATTCTAGCCTTCTACATCATTGTTTTCAGAAGTCCATTTAAAGCACCAGAACCAGCACAGAGAGAAGAATATCTATTTGGATTGGCATGGCAACTATACCTACACAGTACTTGTAAAAATATTATCTTTCGATTACATCCTGATTTTTCTTGCATTTTGTTTCTTTTTCCCTTTGCTGATTACAGCTATCTTTTATAAGTTGAGTTAACAGATCTCCTTTCAGTCGCATTGTATTCAATTGGATTTTTGATAAAACATATTTATAAAGTTCCCCAGACAGCCCAAAGTGAAAGCAATGACATTTTAAATATAGTAGAACATTCATTCCTAATGGATCAGTTTTATATTTTTGGTGTTACTGTAATTTTCATTTCTTAATAGAGACATAAAATATTCCTAGTATAAAATGTCAAGAAAGGTATAGCGCCAAATAAACTGTTAATAATGTCCAATGAGTGTTAAATGGTAATTGAAACAGTTAATAAGAGATTATTGATGACAGTGAAGTAATTTATAAAAGTCCAAATCCAAACCAGTCCTTTGTTGATCAGTCCTGTGCTTAATCCACTGAGGTCGTCTGTCCATGTGCCTCAAAGTCACAAGCAGTTTAAACAATTCCGTTCAGACAAAATAATGGTGGATGCGCAGACAGTGCTATTAAATAGGCACTGAAATCAAATTACTCCTCCTTCACCGTACTGGAACACATTAAACGTCCTTCTTGTTCCATGTGATTGGGAAACGAATAAAAGATAAGCGCTCATCGATAAAAAGGATTAACGTCTCTCTCTACGTGTTTCGTAGATACCAGTGCGGTGTAACCCTCAAATCTCCTGAAGAAGCTGTTAGTGAATGGAGAAACGCGTAGAGAGAGAGACATTAATCCTTTTTATCGGTAAGCGCTTATCTTTTATTCGTTTCCCCATCACATGGTACAAGAAGGACGTTTAATGTGTTCCAGTACGGTGAAGGAGGAGTAATTTGATTTCAGTGCCTATTTACTAGCACTGTCTGCGCATCCACCATTATTTCGCCTGAACGGAATTGTTCAAACATAAAATATTCCTACCTTTATATTTCTCAAGGACTTGCAGTTATTTATGTTAGTTCCTCATACCATTCTCCTTCTCTGTACCTACCATACTGAATAATCTCACTTCCATCAAGTCCTGCTATGATTCTAAACACACCCAAAGATCAAACATATACTCCCTGTTCCAGAAATATGTGACAGATTATATAAATCCCAGTCCAAACTAAAAAAAGCCACTACGCATTCAGGCCACTAATACTGAATATACAGTATTTGACCTTTCACTGGATTAAAGGGGCACTATAATGCTGATATAACTGCACACATACATATAAAACTCCTTTTATACTAAGCCAATTGCTGACACAAATAATTAAAAAAAAAGTTTAGGGAAGAAATAATACTTGCAGTTTGTTTCCCTTAATTAGTTTTCCTGAGAGCTGACATTTCCCTCCCCATCTCATTTATTCTGCAAGTTAGGCAACATGAGAAGAAGAAGCTGCCTGACTGCTATTGGTAAAGCAGTGTGCTGATCTTTTGACTGCATAAATTAAGTTGGAATGCAGGAGATTACAGAGGGAAAGCTGACTTGTGCACATGTGCTAAGTAGTAAGTAGTAGAAAATAAATTTTTGTAGATATATCTAAGTAAGTAAGTAGGTCAAAAATGTCCGGGGGATGATACCTTTTCATGGAAAACTGGCCAGTACATGTCACACACATATTTCCTGGTGTGGGAGTTTATCAATGCTGCCTACTCAATCATTGTGCATCACATGAAACATCTACTGGGGAGAAACGCTTCTCGCTATGATATAGTACTGCATATGTAAAGATGTAATTTGACTATAGTTCTCCTTTAATTTACTCTACCCTATTCTGGTTCGTGGGTAGAAATCCCATGTTTCTTTTATTCCCTGGGATGCGCCCATAAGGCACTTTTGGGGAAAAAATTCTCATTTCTTTAAAAGCAATATCCTACTCTGATATGTAAAGAAAAAAAAATCAGGTAATTACAACTTAGATGTAGCACACCAAAGACATTCTTTCGACTTAGACACATATTTTACAGAGGGTTTTTCTGCACAACATCTTTTCCTTGAATAAATATTCTGAAATTCATTTTTTTTTTTTTTACTTCTTGGAGATCTTGATCTTGAAAGTTCCAGGTTCTAGAAAACCCGCAATCCCGTTGATTTTATTAATTACTCTAGAAAATTTTGAAGGATTGCAAGCAAAAAGCAGTCAATAGTATAGAAAGTAGTATATCTGCTTATTATCCCATGCTTGGCAAGGGATTAAATACCCATAATGCATGGCTTCCAGTATCATTGTAATAAATTAATGGTAATACCCCTGCTGGGGGCTTATTTACAGCTGGTTGTATGTATCTTTTCCAAACATCCTTAAGGTATTAATTAGCTGGATTTCCACAGACTAATGATAATTCAATTTCCTGCCATCTTTTCCTGCTTTATTGGACATTTTCTGTGACATGAATGTCTTTATTCTCTATTGGCAAACATCCTTGAATTATCTTCAAATTCTGGAGAAAAAAAATTCTTTAAGAAATAATCTTAATCCCTTTGCACTGTAAGGAAAAACAGAAAGACACGCTGAGGTTATAATCATTCTGCTTGAGATTAAATGGCCCGAACAAATTTGAGGTTGATGAGCCTCATTCATGGGGGTTATAGACTAAAGTCTGAATTGTCGCTTAAAGGTGTTAATTAGCCAGGTAAAGAAGGTGGCACACTACCCAACAGATGGCTGCTGTCGCGACTTCATTATGGGAATATTGTCGCGGTCACGACTTTACTATGGGAATCTGATATTTAGTCAGTAAGGAGTAGAGAATCAGGGTGTAGACACCCGGGGGGAATTCATGAAGCTCCGAAGTAAGGCGCGTAGTGTTCGCCTCACTTCGGAACAAGTGACATGCGCATGCTGATGTCCTGAACGCGGACATCAGCATGCGCATTAAAGGGATTCCCCTCCCGGCGAGAGCACTCAAGTCTCCTCGCCGGGAGGGGAATTCCTTTAATGCGCGTGCTGATGTCCGCGTTCAGGACATCAGCATGCGCATGTCACTTGTTCCGAAGTGAGGTGAACACTACGCGCCTCACTTCGGAGCTTCATGAATTCCCCCCCAAAGTGATGAGAATACACTTTGACAGTCAAATTCTCACTTTAGTCAATAACCCCTACAATATGCTCCACCTTCTGACAATATTTTCTTGCTCCTCCCCTGCTTCTTTACCTGTGCACAGCGCTCGTGTGTACGCACAAGGTTAGGAAGCAGTCTGAAGGAAAAGCATGCCCACCATTATCCCCACTTCATGGAAGATGTTAGTGAGGTAAGTAAAGAGAAAGCATATATATTCCATCCAACAGCCATACATACAAGCACCACATCCACAATGATGGCTCCCACTAGCACAGATTGTCTTTGACTGGCCAACTGCACTAACTTGTATATACAATGTACATTATGTACAGTCCACTGTGTGTATGTATAGCTTGCCATGTATATGTACATTCTGGGCCTAATTCACCATTGTGCGAAGTGAGCCGCGAAGCCTTTGGCTCACTTCGCAAATGGTATTATGCTCCCGCTGATGTCCTGCATGCGGACATCAGCGAGCGCATTAAAGGGATTCCAGTCCCGGGGAGGAGACTTGAGTGCTCTCGCCAAGACTGAAATTCCTTTAATGCGCTCGCTGATGTCCGCGTGCAGGACAACAGTGGGCGCATAACACCATGTGCGAAGTGAGCCAAAGGCTTCGCGGCTCACTTCGCACAATGGTGAATTAGGCCCTCTATCTCTATAGGTGAGAATGTACTTTAGCAAGACTTGTGTACATGTTTCCTGTGGTTTCATGAAGACTAAGAAAGGGTGATGCAGGAAGCTGTGTGGATTTACCTTCTCTTCCAGTGATGTTAGTAACTGGAGCTGCGCAGTACGACTCTATGATGGCAACACTGCAACCGCAGAAGCAGCATTCTTCGACTATACCAGATCTGTATCGTCTACGGAAAGGAGCAGCTTTACCTGGAAAACAAAGCACTGGTTGTAAAAGGACATGAAATGGTAATGTGTTGGCAGGTAATAAGTAAAGTAAAATATGGGATAACATCCCTCTAATGTAAACTTATAGGGATTGTGTAGTTAAATAAGCAGTCCCATGATGGAACAGCAGAAGATTGTAGCCTGTGCACATTTGTAGAGTGTAGCCTGTGGGCAGGGGCGCTGGACTATTGCTTTGGGGCTCTAGGGTAATTGTCAGTTTTGGATTTGCTTTCTCCGTTGTCCTACTATCAGCTGGCTTCCCTGCATCCATTTTATATACTCCAGGTGTCACATGTTGTCTTGAATAATGTTATATGGAGTACTGTGTCAATTTTCAGCCTGTCTTCATAACAAACAGGGGAATTAATTAACAGAGGCAATCGTTTACAGAGGTCTTGTAACCTAAAGCATCCAATCAAGCATTGGCTTTCATAATTATAGTTTCCCTACACCAGTGAATGCTAATAGCAGATTGGTTGCTACGGGTTACTGGTCCATTGGAATGATTCGTCCTGTTGATAATTTCCTCTGAAAAGTTGTATAAATTTGTTTATTTGGTAACTCTTTTTCAAGCCATTCATTCTGTAATCAAGGTAATAATAAGAACTCATAGAGTATGGCCACCATCATTAAGAAATAAAGATACATATGTTAAAATTTGGTGTACTTATCTAAACCCATACAATTTGAAGCTAATGTTGCCCTATGTGTAAATTACAATTAAATGCACAAGTAACACTCAGTCTACCTGTAACTGTGTCCCACAAGGTTAACATTGCACTTTGCGCTTCATGTGGGATTTACTGCATGTGGTTTAGCAGCCACTAATTGGTAACAAAGTGCCACTCACTTGCATAGCAACTGCATCAATCCACCTGCCATTTAGACTGAAGATGGTTTGCCCCAGGATATTAAGCTTATTTCTATGAGCTTTGATTTGGCTATAATTTGTTGATGTGGTTGTCATGCAAGTGAAGGGCACTCATCTTGTTACCATTTTATAGCCGTTTAACAAATTTAACCACAAACTGAAAAATCACAACAAAATGCCTAGTGTAGCCTTGCCTTTGCTGTATATAACATTGTGTAGCATGATGTAGGGAAGTGCTTAGTTATTACTATCGTATTTCCAAACCGCAGTGTTTTTTCCCTTGTGTTCAGGATGGACAGTTTTCCCCTTTTTTAACTAATTTCTCCTGAAATCATTTTATGACTATTTCCAAAAATGTAAAAAAAAACCCCACAGAGACCAATATAACAAGAATATAAAGTCAAAACAATATAATAAGCTAATAATGTCATGCATCATTCCACATGAGCAATGAGTGTGTAGACTCTGTGGGGGTAATTCAGCAATGTGCGAAGTGACCTCCGGATCCTTCGCGTCACTTCGCACTGACTGTTATGCGCTCGCCTGCACGCGGACATCAGTGAACGCTTTAAAGGGATTCCAGTCTCAGCGAGGCGACTCGAGTGGTCTCGCCGAGACTGGAATCCCTTTAAAGCACTTGCTGATGTGCGTGTGCAGGACATCAGCGAGCACATAACAGCAGGGCCAGTTCTAGCGCTGGGCGATGTGGGCAACTGCCCAGGGCGCAATCTATTTGAGGGGCACTGTCGCCCACATCGCCCACCACAAACTTACCGCCTCCAGCATTCCAGCAACGCTCCTCCTCTGAGCGCTGCGCCACAATGAGGTCGCATACCACTTACCTCATTGTGGAGCGGCGCTCAGAGGAGGTGCGTCAGTGGAACGTTGGAGGAGGTGAGTTGGGGACGCCAGGCGGGTGTGCGCTGGGGGGGCACGGAGGGGCGGTTCAGCCAGGGCGCCCATAGGGCCAGAACCGCCCCTGCATAACAGCATGTGCAAAGTGATGCGAAGGATCCGGAGCTCACTTTGCACATTGCTGAATTACCCCCTGTGACTTAAAAAAAAGTTGCATGTGACTGTAGAGATTTATTATTATAAATCAGCACAATGCAGTGTTTATGTAGTACATAAAATATACTCTAAATATGACACCTAATAATCCTAAAATGTTACAGGAAAGCTGCCTGTAAAACCAATGCATTGTTAATCTAAATATTTGCCTTAGGGAAATGGCAGACTTTCAGTGTAATTGATAAAATGAAGTCTCGTAAGCCATAACAGCCAATCACCTGTGAGGATTCACAGGAACCTACGATTGTGAAAGCCAATCACTGAGGGGGTTATTGACTAGAGTGAGAATTTGACTGTCAAAGTGAATTCTCATCACTTCGGGTGGCTACGCCCCGATTCTCTGCTCCTTATTGATTAAACAGTGGCGAATTCGCACCTTTACACGACAATTCGGACTTTAGTCAATAACTCCCTGATTGGTTGCTATGGATTACTAGATCTCATTAAAGCTTTCCCATGTTGATGAATTCCCCTAAAGGTGTTTTGACACTGGAACAAGCTGGGATTAAGACGCTGTCAAAACATGTCCCGTTGATTTGATTAGTGAATGGGTCAAAATGCTCTGCAGTGTTTCATGCATGGGAGAACCAAAGCAAAATCTATTTTGTCACTTATAGCGCATGCATGGAAAAGGGAGGCTTTTTGTCACCATTGACATTAGAGATACATTTTATTGGCATTTTGTCATCAGCTATTGGTCATACAGGTTATACAAAATCCAGCTGATCACAATAGCCTAAGGCTAGGTTCACACTAGCGAATGATGCACACGCATCATACACTACTGTGAAGAAAAACATGCCGGAGCATTCACAGCACTTCCTATGTGGTCGCATTTTGTGCGTGGTGTGTCATAAGCCGGCCAAAATGCAACACCCAGCATTTCAGACCCAGTGTATGCGCGTCATACGCTAGTGTGTCCGGTAAGTACTATTGGCTTTCACTGAGCCGTATTTTTTTTCACACTAGTGTATTATGCGCTGCGCATCATACGCTAGTGTGAATCTAGCCTTAACTAGTTGCAGAGATAATGGTCACTGTAGTTCTTTTCCATATGTAGTTACTGAAGTACTTGCAGCAAATCACAGCATTGGTGTTAATATTAAATAGAAAGTTGCATACAGGGCATTTTATCTGTCAAGGTTTACCAATGAAAATGTTGTTGCTTTTGACATCTTTGTCTTTTGTTAACTATTACATTTTTTTTTTTAAATTACACAAAACTAACATTTTGCCCACAATTTCACTGCGAAACGCACCGTTTCAGCTCAAACTGTCAAAATACAGTTTGGAGTTTTCAGGGACAAAATGATGAAGATTTACTGCAGAAAAATATTTATTTTGCCACAGATTTTACACACTTCAAAAAAACAAATTGTATCTTGCGCTGATATCTGCTTGCTATTGTTTCACTATGGGGGTTATTGACTGAAGTCCGAATTGTCGCATAAAGGTGTGAATTCGCCAGCTAACGACAGTCACCATAGACTGCTACTGACAAGGTCGCAACTTCACCATGGGAATATTGGCTCAGTTGCGAATTTACTATGGGAATCTGCTGTTTAGTGAATAAGGAGTAGAGAATCAAGGTGTAGCCACCCAAGGTGACGAGAATTCACTTAGTCAAATTCTCATTTTAGTCAACCACCCCCTTAAACACAATTGCATTCCTAATACCAGTTTGCAAGAGCCCATAGACCAGGTATGGCGAACCTATGGCAAGCGTGCCAGAGAGCGCATGCAGAGCCATCACCAAACCCTGCCTTCAGTACAGGCCACGGACCCGATCTGACAGTTTTCAGGCCAGATCCGTGGCCTGCACTGAAGAAGTGCATACAAGCAGGGGAGTTCTCCATCCCCGACACGTGTACGCTCCTCCCCTGGCGCTGGCATAATGACATCACTCACCAGCACCGGCACTTCGAGGGACGCGCTTATGGGTGACGTCACCCCTGCCATAGACCCATGGTATCACCAGTGAAAGAAATGATAAGTTCATATAAAGGCTCATATGTAAAAGACCATTAACACCTGAAACAGGAAAAATCCCATTTGGTTTGGAAGAGCAGTTTTTTTCTGCATTACACTTGTAAAAATGTTATTTATGAACTTAAAGGAACAGTAACACCAAAAAACTGAAAATGCCACAAATGCATTGCTAGTTACTGTATATTCAATCTGTGCTTCCAAAAATTTTAAATTGTGCCTAGAAAGTAAGATATTTAGCATTGGGGAACACTTCTTGTATATCCTTTATGTAAAGCGCCATAGAAAACAATGGGACTGTGTGAGGTTTATTTAGCAATTTGACTGCTATCAGTAAAGATAAAAAAACAAAATAAATGTAAAAATAAAATTCATGAATTTATCTTTAAGGGTAACATTTTGTAGTAACTGCCACGCCAATCAACGTGGGATTTTTTGTTGTTGTTGTGTTACTGGTCCTTTAAATTCCTTGTACTTTTGAACAAGGAAATAAAAGTTGACATACTGACGTAAAACCCAGTGGGGCCGCAAATAAATTGCATGGCGTCTACCAGTTCAGATCCGCAGAGCAGCTCCTTTGAATGCGGCCTCACACAGCGAGCGTTGGTGACTTCCCAATACAGTGTAAACACCAGGAAAAGGCAAATCAAAATCTGGCCAAAAGAGAGGGCAGTAGCTTTCTAGGAAAGTCCAGAAAAAAAAAAAAAGTCAATATTTAATGCAAACATGGTGAAGCGATGATTCTACCAGACGAGAAGTCACTGTTGCGTTCGTTTCAATTACCTTATAATGCTCCAGTTTGGGCTCCAAATTAAGACACCCCCCCCCCCCCCCCCCCCCCCCCCCCCCCCCCCCCCCCCCAACAGATATAGGTTTGGAGCAAACCTGCTCATGCAAATTAATTAGTCATGTTAATGTATCATTAAAATGCAGCTGGATAGTGTACATTTTCCACTTGACATAGGTGCGGAACAATATATCAAAGCAAATTCTCTACTCAGGTTACCAAATAGCATTGGGTACTATTCGTGAGAATGCGTCCGAACTATGGAATACATTTGTAGTTATTAGATTGTATCTACTGTTGTGGAAAAGTCAATCAGTGAGCCAATCAGCTGGTATTAAAAGGGAACTAAATCACTATGCTAAAATGTTACTTTGGGGGAGACAGACTTATTCAATTTGATCGGGAAATCCTTCCATCTAATAGGCTGGCATTCAAAGCATTCCTTTAATATGGCAGCACTTCAATGTCTGTCCTTGCATGCACTGCTCTTAGCTCTGTCTAATACTACACCTCCGGTTTTAGACATGCGCACCGGCTTAAAGGGAGCCTGTCAGGTCCACTTAACAACAGACTTTTTTTTTTTGTAGGAAGCAGGGAGTTGTCTTGGCTAAAAGCATTCAGCTAAGGCTGTGGTAAAAGAAGCAAACTTCCTGCTTCTTTTCTGCTCCCATGCCAGAATTTAATCCCGAGTGTGGTTGGGCGGTGCTAAAAGGATAACTGAGATTAAAGTTCCTCCAATCAGATCCCTTAAATCACAATATAGCACAGATCTGATTGGATAATGTCAATCATCAATTAGCTCCGCCCAACCCAACTTTCGATTCAAGTCTGGCATTGAAGCAGAAAAGCAGGGAGTTTGCTTCTTTTACTACAGACTTAGCCGAATGCTTTTACCTTCCTAAAAAAAAAAAA
>WMED01008885.1:0-16641 GCA_019650415.1 Pipa parva | reverse complement strand
AATCGTTGTTAAAATGAATCGTTACACCCCTAGTATTTACTAAACAACTTATTGATGTGGTTATGGAGGTGGTCATTTTGTAGCAAACTTGCAGCATATTGTAGGAAATTGATCTTCAAATGCATCTCTATATGCATGAGACAATGACACCAAAACAATTTTTTTTTACATAAATGACAATATACCAGCAAAATACATGAATTATTATACTAAAAGATTAATACATTGAAAAGGCAAAAGGGAAATGGGAATATTACCTTGCAAGTATGAAAGATAAGGTACCAGATAGATATAATAAATAAAACTAATGAACCAAGAGAGAAGGGGGTAGGGACAAAGCAGTACCCGCACACTTATCTGATCAGTGATGCTATTATGTCAGTTAAAATACAACTTTTATTAAAAAAGTTTTTTTTGTAAATTACTAACATACAATAATTAACCATCCAAATCTCAACACCCAGGGGGTTTATTCACTAAAGTCTGAATTGTTGCATATAAGTGCGAATTCGCCAGATAAAGACAGTCGCAATAGGCTGCTACTGTCGCAGTCGCGTCTTTATAATGAGAATATTGTCACAGTTGCAACTTTATTATGGGAAAATTGTCACAATCTTAACTTTAAAAAGTTGTCGCGATTTTACAATGGGGAAATTTTGTGGATTTGCTATGGGAATCCGCTGTTTGAGAATTCGACCGTCGAATTTGCACCTTAGTGAATAACCCATCTGAGAGTGTGCTGGTGCATAGCCTTCTTGAATAATTAATGTGATAGAGGCATGTTTTACACCAGGAACAATTAAAGTGCCACACACTCACTTTTGGATTCTTTAAAAATTGTTGATATGCAATACTTAATTACTTAAATCATAATATTGAGTGTGTGTAGATGCATAACCTCTTAATATTTAAAGTGATATACACTTTTTGGAGTAATCTGTCTCATGTACTTCTGTTAGCTGTGTTACGTCATATTTAATTTAAATATACACTGTAAACCTTTGGATATTTCTCATTTTGGTTTATTTTCATTAAATAATTGTACTTACCTTGATAAAGCTCCCTAGTAGGAGCAAAACGTACGTTGGTTTTCATTATACAAGGGGGACATATTTCATTTACTCCCTTCATTTACTCACCTGGTCATACCACTAGGCTTAGTACAGCGATTTTCAACCTTTTTGAGACTGCAACCCCCGCAATGACATCACTTGATGACATTTGGGCACGATGTCATTGCATTGCATGTCACGTGATGACGTTCAGGCATGACGTCACCACGGAATAACCTCTACATAAAGGGATCCGCACTTACTACTGAGTTACAGCGTGTTTTGCAACCCCTGTGAAAGCGTTGTTTGACCCCCAAATGGGTCGTGACCCAAAGGTTGAGAACCGCTGGCTTAATGGTTCATAGTATTTTAATATTATTTATTTGATATTTTTTGACACTTACATTTTTAACCCATAACTAATAATAGTTATACTTTCACTGACATAATAGCATCACTGATCAGATAGGTGTGTGGGTACTGCTTTGTCCCTACCCCCTTTACCCTTGGTTCATTACAATGGTGTTGCATTTTGGTTACTGTTACAGTCACTTTAGAAAAGTTACCTACATTGTAAAAATAGATTTTACTTTCATGTTGGCACTTGTTGAATGCTTTTTTCCCATGACTTTTTGAGTAAAGTGGTGTCAGAAGATTAACAGGAATCCTCCCATTTCTTAACATTCATTTGGCAAAGTGAAATGGAAAAGTGACTATTTATCATGAATTCCAATGTCTCAGTGACAATTCACACTGATAAATATGCCACTTAATCTTTGTAAGTAAAATCGCAGTCCTGGATGTATAATTGCCTACAGGATAATAAACGAGGGATTTGCAGAACTCTACCCATAATTCCTATAGTGAGCATTATTTTCTTTATCATATATGTATATTTTTGAGTGGGACGAGAAGACGTGGACGGCCGAGAATACGCTGGCTTGACACAATCACATCGGCCACCAGCAAGATGATCACACTACTCAGAAGAACCGTCGAGGAGAGGAAAACATGGAGGGGACTGATCCATAAAGTGGCCGAAAGTCGACTTCGACTAAATGGCTAATCATCATCATATTTTTCAGCCTATATATTGTTATAGAAAAATAATTTTCTGAAGGGAGTAAATTCCAGTGGTTGTTACTATTACTGAACCACAGTTGTATATGTGAGTACCAAAGACACCATCTAATTAATTTATTAATAATTGATTTAGAAGATTACATTAAAATAAATGTATTTGCTAATAAAACTGTATAGTCTAATACAAAAAATAAGACATTTTGAGAGGGCATATTGAGATTCAGTGGGAACATCTGCAAATGTTAACATTATTTCTCTTTGTAAAGTAACAGATTGTCCCAGTTACATTATGTTTATTAACACAGAGGAAGGTTGAGAGAAGGCGTTTTTGATCATGTTTGTAAGAGGTTGAAGCAGTAACATAGCATACGTATATGAAATTGGCCAAGTAGATAATATGAAGCCCCCCAACCATATTATATATTTCCAGGGTGCAAAAGCTATGGGTGACCTTGTTGCAGTTGCTAAAGCTTAGTAAAACTGCGCAGCTGGTCTCCTTGAAAATTTGGTTGAGAAATAATTGCCATTTTTTTCATCATTCAAAATAGAAGTGTACTGATAATGATGCATCTATAATTCATTTTCTAACTTTAGAAATTTATTAAATTGGAAAGCAGCAATGCGATTGATCGAAATCAAATTCCAATCGATCGAAATCAAATTCCAGAGAAACAATACCTATATATATATATATATATATATATATATATATATATAAAATTTCAAAATAAATAAAATAATTCTGAAACTAAACAACCTTTATATTTTAGAATTCGCTCAAAAAATGTAAAATCCTGCAAAATCCTTTGTTATAATGCTTAAACTCTGCTTATAATTCTGGGACTATTTGCTCTATTTATACATCTGCCCTCAACACTTTGATAAGGTCCACCACCCACACTAAGGAGCCATGTTTAAGGCCTGCTAAGTTTCAAAAACAAGTCAACGTATAGTTGGCAAAAGGGTACAGCGCCCACAAAATATGCAAATTAAAAACAATTATAAAAATCAATAAAAATGTCCCAAAAGCTCAAAATAAAAATGTTGATATTGATAACACCTGGGAACCAGTCCAAAAACCTTTTGTAAAGGAGAGTCCTGCGCACAGTCCACTGGGATAGCCCTGCCTGTATCCCATGAGTGAAAACAGAATCCTGACTCGTTCACAATGGAGAAAAGTGGGTGCGCTGGCAAAAAATAAAAATTGGAAAACAAGGGGAAATATCCCCCTAGTGTGATATTGTTATATGCTGGTGTGCACTGACTGTGGCAACACAGTGATTAATAGGTGACAATCGTACCATATAGTCAAAAATGAGCAGTGTTGTGGATGTGGCTGTATAAGTGATACCAAAAAATAAATAAAAGTTAGTGCTTCTGATAAAAATTAAGGCAAGCTGTGTAACACAGATAGTGTGAATGATAAATATGCTCAATATGAGTGCACTTAGAGCTGGATGAGACACCCTTTTGGATGTACACTCACCAGAGTGTGCTTATTGAATAAGCACTGTATGATGTACTTTTCTTTGTTTCCTCCAGCAATTCTCTCAACCTCCCCAATTGATGGCACGTTGTAATAAGAAAGACTAACACCAAATATGATCAAAGAGCATAGTACAAACTTTAATAAAGCAAATATCTTACTTACATATAAGTTAGCTGTGCAGCGCTTCTAAAAATGTCCAAAAGTAGTTCAGGCTGTCCAAGCAGTCTCTCAGTATCTTAGTCTCTAAGAGACTATATGGTACGATTGTCACCTATTAATCACTGTGTCGCCACAGTCACTGCACACCAGCATATAACAATATCACACTATTTTGTTTTCCAATTTTTATTTTTTGCCAGCGCACCCACTTTTCTCCATTGTGGACGAGTCAGGATTAAGTTTAAAAAAGGAATTCCTAATTGAAGGGAATGGTTAGAAAAGGGGGTTGGTTATGTTAGGCAGGCATTTCAGAATGAAGGGAGCATTTTAAAATGAGAATGTCATAATATTTCTAACATACAGTTTAGAAATATGCATGGCTGAGAGGCAGGTTATTACGCAGCAAAAATAATGAATAATGAAATAAAGGAAAACTTACCTTTTTTTAACAATTTAGAAAATTATTATTAAGAATATTATAGGTCAGTTTGAAATTCCATGGCCACATTTTTTGATTTTAATTTACTTTTTGTACCTGCTTTTAAGATTACTCCAACAAAGTGAATATTTTTTTACTGCTGGTGTGCCGGAGTACTTGGAGAATTTTGAATTTACCATTGGGTCCTAAACATACTCCTGAGCACCCGAATTAACACAGTTTGCTTATCAGAGGCTGCATGCTTTAAAGGGATTTGAGCGGAGTTTAGGTTTGTTTGCAAACAAGTGGAACGTGACAAACTCTGTCGCATGCGTAGTGTGGCATAGCAAGGAGGATAGAAGTAGGATGAGAAGTTCTGCAAAGTGAGGCAAATTCAACAAGTGAAGGGCAGTGACGTCAGTCTCACCATATCCCACTAACTGTATTCTGTGAATATTCTATCTATTTCTATGTCACCTTGTTCCTAGGTCATGTTGTCACCTAGTCACAGTCACCATTGTCACTTTTGAATGAATGAAGTCACCTTACACAACACTGGAACCCTGCCATCAACCCCCAATTTGCCAGTCTGAAGTCATGAAACCAAACAGGTGAATTTGGAGCAGTTCACCTAGTCACATTTGCACCTTACTCACTAGTAGAAGCACTTGTGCACATGTATGCAAAGTGATCCAAAGAGCTCCGTTAGTTCATTCTATAACAGATTGCAGATGCCCAAATTGGTCATGTATTCATCACTTGGCAGAGTTTGGGGAAGTGGAGATTGTAAAGTGAAAGGAAGTAAATGGCACTAAGCAGCTGTGCTGCAAAACCCCAAATAACCAACAAAGTGGCATGTCCTTTGATTCTCTTGATGTATGTAAAAACAAAGAAATAACTCTAGTTATACACACCACCAGTAAGTGGCTTTAATGTTATGGCTGAGCATCGTAGATTTCTCTCCAACAGTTAATTTACCCATTGTATCCCTTTTTCCCTTCTCATCTCTTTTATCCCTCTTCTTACCCCGTCTATCCCTAATTCTACTTTTTTCTCTCCTTGCCTGGCACTGAATAGTAGTATGGATCTAAAATGTAATTGTAGATTGTACTAAAGTTGTACTAAAAAATTAAGAGAGCTGATTATATAATTATGTATGCAGGAGGCAGCACTGTTGGAAGGAAAGCCATAAGTAAGTATATAACTCCCCCTTCAGAATTAACAATAGGAAAACAAGCATTTAGTGTCCCTTTAATGAAACAAAAGGGGTTATAATAATGTATTTTTAATAGCTATATTTTGTACTGTCTTCAGATAGAGCACCACACTAATTTCTTCCATGCATCCTTGGTGATAAAGACTACTGAATTACTTGCTGTACCTTACATTTATAAAAAGATCAAAGAGATTCTTTTCACAGTACACCTTAATCATGCATGAAAAGCATAGTGTACATTGACAGATAATGGCCTGAAGGGTTATGTTAACATGTTTATGGCCATTCCCTAAAGCTGCATAGAAAAAGGCATTGTAACAGCAAAATAGACAGTGAAATAGTAATATGGGTTTGAAAAGTCATGGTGCCATCAACCCCCATATAACCCTCTCTCTCTAGTTAATGGTGAGATGTTGCTGACTTCCTATATGTTCTACTAGGTTACATGAATAACCATAAGTAACCTTTAATTTTATATCTTGCATATATGTACTGTATCTAAATCCTTCCATTATTGGGGAGGGCAGTACACAACTGTAGAAAGAACCTCTACTCTTCTAAGTGAATTTAATGTTTGTGTGTACTCTGATCTTAGATTGGATAGTCCCGGCAGTTCTTTATGGAACACTTATATTCATATAAAATAATCAAATCACCCTTACCCTCCTCTTCTCCAGATTTCAGGACCTCTCCATCTCAACCCCAAAAGACTGAGGCCCCAGGAGTAACAACAATGGAAGCTTATAGGGTAATCATAGTTGCCTTTCCTTCTGCTGTAATTATCCCTTGTAAGCTGGCCACAAAATTAGCACAACTGACAGTCTCACAAAGTCTATCAAAGTGTCCTTAGCTGCCTCCTTCAAAACTGTCTCACGGTTCACAGCCGCTTTAAATGATATAAGTATATTTCCTGCGATTGGGTGAATTTGTGACCAATTTGACACCATAAAACAGTCATGTACTTATTTTATTACTATTCAGATGCATATGAAATTCTTCTATTTACAAAAGCATTGTAGTGCATTGAAGTGGCCAAGGAGTACTGTTCTGAAATTGGCAGTTTGATTTTACAAAATCAAAATTGTGAGTTAAGGGTTGACGGCAGAGCTTCAGTATGGTTTAAGGTGACTATATACTTAATAAAAAAAATAGCAATCAAGTAGCAACATCAGTAAAGAATACTGTCACATAAAAAGGAATGGAAATACTTGTGTAATGTAGATGACTGAAATGCGGCAACAATAATCGGTGATGAAAATGTGACAAAGTGGTAACAATGGTCATTCCTTATAAGGAATTGTGCCTGTTAATAGTATTTTGACATTAATCTAGGAAAGAAACTTCTCCTTCAAACAGATCCATGTTAAACATGGAAATAGCACATCACTTTATTTTTAATTTTATACCACTTTAATTTTTTTCTCTTATGAATCAATATGTCTTTTATAAAGATCTTCCATTCGTCTTTGTGAGCTGTTTTTGTGATCAGCTTTAAAGACCTTTACATTTTTATTTAGACCTCTTAAAGTTTTAGGTTTCAGTTAATGGGGAAAATGCTGAACCAAGTAAAAAGCCTGCTATTAAGGATTTAAGAAAAAAAAAATCTGTTCTTTAGGCATCATTGTCTGTAGTCAGGGGTGGGCTTGTAGAGCCAGTTTAAGGAAAAAGTTCACCCGGACCTGCATATGTGAACAGGAGAAGGAATTTAAGGATCAGAACCCATGGATTCCTTGGAAAGTTCTAATGAAGAACAGAGCTTGTCTGCGCTAAGCTTAATATTGTCAAATCAAATTAAGTATATAATGCAGTTATTAAAATGAATCCACTTTGCTAAAAATGCCACTTACATTTGACTTAATGCTACTGCATTCCTAATAAAATAGGACTATTACAAATGTAGATATAAAGAGTATGAAGACAATTTTAAAGTTTTGTATTAAAGTTTAATACAGTGACATTTAATTATCATGAACTTTAAATGTAACTTGAACATGACAGTATAAAATATAATACAATCATCTATTAACAGAACATTAGTTTCTACCAACTCGCATAAAAAATGATTGCTAATACACATTTTTACATCGGGGACAATGGATCATGGCAAGATTCCATGTCACCTTATACATGAACGTTTTTGCTAGATTATGATTATCAGACCTATGTAGGCAAATGGAGAACGATAAGGAGATATTATATATTTTTTTTTATCTGGATGTATATATTTTATATAGCATACTATAATACTGCATATATTACAGACAAGCACTCTTTTATTTTCTTTGAAATTTATTTCAAATATGTACCCAAAGATGCATTAAAGAATGCTCCATCTGTAAGATTCAAACAAATACTTCCCTTAACAAAACAAAAAATAAAAAAATAAAGTTACTCATGCCATCTCATTTTACTTCTAAATATTTTGCATACATTTATATTTAGTCCTCATAAAACCAAAAAAAGTAACAAAAAACAAGCAATATCTAAAAACAACCAGAAGCCCCCTATTAGACACAGGCCCATTAAACAATTATCTAGTTTCTAACATTAGTACAGTAAAGTGTTCTAATTGTTGCCAATTTAAATATTTTTATTAGCAAACATATGAAACAGAGTTATAAAATGGAACTTTGCCTTGTTCCTTAAAGGAACACAAGGTAAACATTTATTTTTGTTCTAACAGTTATTATTTTGTAATTGGTTTATTGTACCTTTAAAAAACATTGCAGCTAAGCTCAAAGTGGCATGAATCAAATTACTTATTAACAGATACAATACTTTAAATGCCAGCACCCACCGTATGTCATCTTTTACTCAGTCAGTGTAAGAAAAGTGAGTGAAAAAATGCTTTCACAATGCAATCTTTGATATTCCACAGCAGATATTTGTCCCATGAATTCTGAATCTGCAGCAAGTTGTATTCATACATACATGACATATATCTTGTACACCACTAATATTAGAGTATTTTTAGCATTGGTATTGGTAGTTGGTAGTTCCTTATCAGGTAGGATCTGCAGCTATACAAGAAGCCAAGACGCCTTGTCTGGTTTTGGATTATTATGCCATTTTATGTGAATAATCTGCTCAAACTTTTTAACGCAATGATGTCCTTTAAAAATAAGAACTAATACAAACCTTGTGCTTATTTGTATTCAGTCTGTATTGGCTCATATCAATTGTGGTATAATTTGACCATGATTGGAAGCATCAGATTTTGTTGAATTAATAAGATTCCAAACTGCTCACCTCTAATGTTAAGTGTGGTTTATACAGGTCACAGGAGATCACACCTTATAAAGGCAGCTGAAACGGCTTACTGACATTACATATCAATAGGGCGACACATTCTATATTGCCTGATTAACATATTATAAGCAGTAAGGAAAGGCTGCTATTTCTGTGTTGCTGAATAATTGTAATACAACTAATTCATCCTACATGAACAAGTGAGGACCATACTCTTTGCAATGATCACTTGTCAGAACATCACTGAAGTAGGAGGTGGGTTTGGCAAGTAAAATTACTTGATGAGTGCGAAAGTACAATTACTCGTATTAACTAAGGTTAACAGATTAACTGAAAAATCTAAGACACATTAAGAAATGACCCTTATTTACAATAATTGCATTTATTATCATCACAAATGATTTCTATTTAAAGCTATTGCCAGTGGACTTTTTAACATTTTATTATGTGAATGATTGCATATGTTTTAGGGTGCACCTACACTTCATATGCTTAACTTAATTGCGGTGCTTATCATTAAAATAACTGCTTTTTGACACATGCCATATGGAAGGTTCACACTCCCAATCTGTTGAATTTTTCATCTATCAAGACTTAATAAGATGTGATTATATATTATTTTTATATGAATTTTGGGTACAGGGTTTAATTCATTCATTCAATTTCCCACAGGGGGAACCATAATTAGAAGTTGTCTCCTGGTGTAGATTAAGAAACAACCTTGAATTTGTCAGTGTGAGATGGTAAATGAATATTGCATTGATTTCAGATGTATTCTTTACATTTGGTATCTAAGCTTACATGTTTTGCAAATCAATACACCTCCTCAGTAGTATTGTATAGAATGTATATTTCAGCAGAGCTGAAGAGTGGGATTGTTTTTCATTTTTATCTAATTTAAGATGGCTTTATAGAAAAAAGTTATAAATAAATAAATTAAAAAAAAAATTTAAATCTAAAAAATCATCAACAACAACGAATATGAATGTGACCTGAACAGAGAGCCTAAAAAGCATTAAAGGACATGAAAAGTTTGAATAAAACATTATTTATATTTGACATATACACATATAGAAAGCCAACCTAAACATTAAAATGGTTCTGGTATCAGTAGTACTTGCCTCTTGTTTAAACGGCCCTGCTCCCTCCGCCCTTCTGTGTATAGCCTCTTCTCGTATAGTGCCGATAAGCCTCGCCTCCTGAGTGACATCACTCACTATTCTGTGAGTACATTCTTGTATAGAATCCATTTCCTTCTTCTTATCTAAAAAGCCTGTTTCTAACCCTGAACATATGAACATGAAAGCTGTTTGATCATCTCTGTGGTCAGATGGGAAGAGAGGAAGTCAGGAAAAGAGTGGGCGTGACTACACACAGCAGGGAAATTGATCAGAGGGACAAAGCAATTGCAGGGGGATATTGAACCCTGCTGAATTACAGGTGAGTCATGAGTTTAATTGCTATATTGCTTGACAATAGGTAAATGGGGCTTTCTCTATAGACATGGTTTACATACCCTTTAACTAATTTGTACATGGCAAGTCTAGCAAAAAAAAGACATTACAAATTATGTTTTTTACAAAACAATTTTGAAATAAATATGTAAGAAATACAGTTTACCACCCACAGTGGAACATATATTAAAAACATCAGACTAAAGAAATATCAGCAACATATGGTTGTGTGAGAGATTTCCTGACCCCCACTCGGCTGTTAGATTACTCTATCTGAATTCAATTAACACATAAAATAATGAATATACAGTATATATATACAGTATATATATATATATATATATATATATTTATATACAGTATTTACTGTATATAACTTTTCATTCTGGAAAAGCATCATGCCAATTCCTAAACTCAACCTACTAATACTACCTTTCATAGTAGAAAATTCAAATTTCAGCAGATGCCCTCCTGCCCCTTGGATTATCAGAAAAATAGTCATAAGGCAAGTGTTTCTATTTTACAAACGTTTGTATTTATTGACCCTGTAAATATTTATGAATAATCTTATAGACACCTCTAAGGCAAACTAATACAATTCCTTAGGTATTCTGCATTGTGTTGTTGTTGTTATTATTATCATATATTATAAGTATCATCATCCTCATTTATTTTTATTATTAATTTATTTGTTCACTTGGTTTCTCTCTGTAATAGGTTTCAATCTAGGTTTCTACAAACTTCTTAATTCATTGGGATATTTAAAAAGTTGAAAAAAAAAATCACCATCCAAAAAGTAGCCAGTGAAAACTTACGGAGATAAAAGTTGCCAAAAAAGTCATCTGTCTGCTCAATATCAGAAATCATCCTTCTTAACTTTGCTGTCCAAACTAATGTCAAGGTCAGCCTCCTCTTATTAAAACAATAAGACCAGGGGTGGGCAAACTATGGCCCACACGCTGAATCTGGCCATCCAAAAGGCCCGGCCCACAGGAGGATATTAAAATGGGGGCGTGGCCTAGCACCATGGGCATCAGCATGCTAGGCATCCCCCCGGCCTTCTGAAGCCAGGTCCATGCGGCTCGATGGCTTAAAAGTTTGCCCACCCCTAAATAAGACAATGATATATTCAGGCCCACTCTCATGGTATGCCTGGTGTACCTGGGCACACCCTAATGGCAGCACACAGGATGATACACGCACATAAAAATGCCAGTGTGAACCTAGCCTTAAATTTTTTTTTCTTTAGGGACACACCCTAATGAAATGGCTTGTGCACACCTATGCTCACCCTATTATGTTCACAGAAAATAATGTATACAAAACAACAGGTTTATCCTACAAAGTCTTTGTAATTTGCTGATTTATTAAATAAATTCATGCATTCCATGTAAGGCAATATTTAGGAATATAACTTTTTTCTTTTTTTTTTCAAAATCAGTAGTTCATGTTCGTTAGGAATAGTAATGTTTCCTTCCAAGGCCTGGAATGAATGTCATAAAATCACATTCTAGAGATGCTTTGTATTGATTGTGTGGTATTTCTAGAAGGTTGGAATGATAGATCTAATCTAGTGAATCTAATGAATCTTTGAAATGTCTAAATATTTGTTCTAGAAAGATCTAATTGCAGAACAAGACAAGAAAATGTGACTTACTGAACCTGTCAAATTGTGTCAAATGAGAACAAGTTAGGAGAACATATAGCTGTATTTTTAGAGTATTGTACCAGTAAGAGAGTAGTTGTGTTTCTTGAAGCTGAGTGAATTTTGATTTCTTGTGGTGGTCGATAATAAAGTTTCCTGCTTTATATAAAAGGCTTTTTTTTCAGTTCCGAAGTGAAAATATATTTAGCGGTTTGTGGCTCTGTTGAATAAAGAATGATTAGAGAAATGGAGAGGGGATCTCCACATGGTGCTTTTAAAGGAGACTCACACCTCAGGCACACAAAACAACTGTGCAAATTGACCTAAGGGTACCTCCCAACACTGTGGGGATTCACAATATTAACTCATAGGTAGTTCAAGTGCATGTTACACATTGTTCACAGTCATATACAAATAATTAAGCCATATTACTACTAAAACATTACCAATAAATATTCACAGCAAAATGTAAACTGCAAAAGGGCAGAAATCCAAGTTGAATACAATAATCATCTGTAAAAACTATATATCATGTCAATATATGTTAAAAATATTTTAAAATATATTATATCTTGTACCATATTCATATGCCCATGTTTTTAGTTTTTTGTCATTACATAAAAACGTACCCAATCCACGTTAAGGGGGTAATTCAGGAAAGTACGAACGCTTTAAAGGTATTCCAGTCTAGCGAGGCGACTCGAGTGGTTGCAAGGTGAGGCGAAGTACCTTTAAAGCGTTCGCTGATCTCCGTGTCCAGTAGAGATGGGAGTGTGTACCAGTCTCTGCGAAGTGAATCGAAGGATCAGCAGGTAAGTTCACACTTCCCTGAATTACCCCCTAAATGTGAGGCAACAAATGGTCTCCGCAACTAAAAAAGCAAAGATAACTGCAATTATAAGAAAACAGTGAAAACTAAATTAATCATTTAAACCCCTAGGATTTTTTGTTTATAAAAACCAGAGCCAAAAAGATTCACACTGCAATAATCTACATTGTAGGACTTCCCCTGGATGCACATAATCTTTTCCAAGATTAACCATCTAAGATGATAGATTTTATGATACTGTTTACTCAGTGTAATATCCCTATTACCAGACTAATCAAATTTGTTATTTTCACGTTCAAAAAATGTCCAAAAACTTTGATTTTTACCGCAGATACCTCCTATAAAGACCTGAACAGATCAATAGAATCTACAAAGCATAGACTTTGTAAAACACAGACGTTAACTAAATGATCAGATATTTCATACTCAAAGGGGATATTTATAGAGATGAAAAAAAATTTGCTGCAAAAAAGTCACATAGAAAAAATGTTATGGCGATAAGTCGCATCGATAAAATTTAATGGCAAAAAGTCACCGAAAAATCATTGTTTATCAAGCCCAAATGTAGTTGTTGAAAAATGTTGGCCAGACTGAGGGTGGTGAAAACTTATTATTTTCTATGGGAGATGGTTGCACAAATTTCTTATAATTTTTCAGAATGAAAAAAGTTGCTGATAATGAAAATAGTGAAGCCTGATGAAGAGCCCTAAGTAGTGGGGAAAGCTTGCATTTACCATCTATTCCATTAGCCAATAAAAGGTATCACCTCTACTGTACTTGTCTCTACAGGCTACCCAGCATGCCTTAGTTATACAGACTTCCCAGCATGCCTTAGTTAGACAGATTTCCCAGCATACCCCAGTTATACAGAAGAGAGCTAAGTAGTTGGGAAAGCTTGCATTTACCATCTATTCAATTACCCAATAAAAGGTATCACCTCTACTCTACTTGTCTCTACAGGCTACCCAGCATGCCTTAGTTATACAGAATTCCCAGCATACCCCAGTTATACAGAAGAGAGCTAAATAGTGTGGAAAGCTTGTATTTACCATCTATTCCATTAGCCAATAAAAGGTATCACCTATACTCTTTTGTATTTGCTAGTGACAATCAAAAAGGCGCTCCATTAAAATCAATGTAAAATACAGTCATTTTAACAACTTTTTCCAATATCGAACCTTTTCTTCAAAATTGAAGCCAGTAGACTGTTAAAAAATGTTCCCTCAGCTTTTGTTGTATGTTGCTAGTCACATATTTCTAAATTAAGACAGCAGTATAGAGTATTGCTTGCAGTAGACTGCATCCTGTTCTGTGCTGCAGCCTTGGGATGAGGACTATAAAATAGTTACTAGAGGTGATGCTGCTGGTACTCTTAGTTCGTCATCATAATCATACTCATGCTTTTCCATCTAACATTCACCAATATGTTCCTCTGCTGCTGGACAAAACATTTCCACCACAGCATCCTTAATTGGGTAAGACTGGGGAAAGTGATTAGTCTTAAAGAGATACATGATCTTAAATACCTCCTGCTAGCTTGTCTTCTGGAATTTGTAAATCTAGCTGGTAATTTTGCAAAAATGGATGTAATGTAATGCTCTAAAACTGAGTCATTGTATTAAAGAGCTTTCTTTTTTTCAATAGCTGTTTTAGTGTAGAAAAAAAAATGTCTACTCTTTTACCATTTATTATAAAATAACCTTAAAAAGATCGAGGAATTCAGGATAATTTTCAGTTCTTTTTTTTCTGTAGATATTTTATTTTTCAAGACATTCGTGAGGTTACATCTTTATCATCCACTATCTTTCAGAAACAGAAGTAGATTTAAACAGGTTAAACAGGCAAAAAAACCTTCATTACATAGAGAACAAACATTCCATGACTCAGATATAAAGACAGTTCTGCAAAGTGTGGTGTGTGATTAACACCCACAGAATGCTTTTATAATTTCCATACTTAGACATTCCCTATATTTATTCAAAGGCGCATCATAAGCTTTCTGCTAGAACTGACAAAGATAAACATTTAACACAATTAAAATATGCATATAAATACTGTATATATCTGGCAAGAAAGGTAAAGCCTTTTCAGTGTCTACTTGTTGGTTATTTAAAGTCAATATTTTAATTGTCTTATGTATGAATGAGGGACACAAATGATCGTTCCTGAGACAGACAAGGAGATATTATAGGCAAATAAAAATGTTTAATTGTCATTGGTTGTCAAGTGCAAATTAGCAACACATAGTCAAAGAAGTGCCACTATTAAAAGCAAATGTTAAATTCCTTTTAATTATACTGTTAATAGCTGTGTAAATATGACACAAAGAGAAAGAGCTTCTCTACAAAAGTGCCTGTAAAGTGAAAAGAGATGGAAATAACTAAATAAAATATATTACAAACCCATTTATTTAACAGTGACAAAAAGGTAAATAACTGTTGAATGGTGGACTGTTCCTTTAATTGTTTAATCTGCTCAGAAACCATTTAAAAAATGATGAATAATAAATTATGTTTGTTTTAAGGTGGCCCCCATTTGCCTTAACAATCCCCTAGTTTTCCTTTATAATCTGAATATGTAGTATTTATCTGTTTGTGATTAACCAGGGCTTTTCTAGCCCAATACCTTTACTATTCCAACCTTAATAGCCTATAAACATTTTTGGTAAACTGGCAATTACCATCCAAAATAGGGAGAGTCTATTAGGGTGAAAAACATCCATAGGCTATTTTTGTAAACATTTGCAAAACTATTACTTGTTTTGAAATATGTAATCGGGGGACATTAAGCTTTGTAATCAGAGTTTATAAGACATGTAATATGTTATAGAACCTAAATAGTCACTAACACCACAAAAAGAAAATTGCCTTTTGGATTAACATTAGAAATTTAACAAATTGAAAATGGAAGTTGAGACACTTTGGGGAATAGTTGTAAACGTTGAAAATTTATTTGATTGAACACTAATGAAATAGCAAAAAATATATCAATAATGTTGTTTTCAATGATTTATAAAGCTGATCAATCAAAGTTTTTGACCAAAAGCATTTGCTTGATTTCAGCTGGTGAAAACCCATTATTCTCCATGGAGCTAGTCCTGTTGCTTAGCTATAGTCAAAAAAAATTCCCACCTAACAATATTGATCTAAAATGGATGGGGATTGTGGATCCTCACTGAAAAACACTGCAAGCTGTGTCACTTTGTAATTGATCAATATGTAACTATGTCGATCTTTACCAATATTGATGATTTATTTTTGGTCCTTTATAAATTAGGGAAACTGAAAAGTCCAATGAATTGAACAATAACCTTGAAAAGTTTGAAATCAGGTTGAAATGAATCGAAAAGGTCGAAAAGAACTTTATAAATATGCCCCAAATTTTTATCATCATGTAAAATCCCTTAAATGATAACCCTATGATACGAAGAACCAACTAGTACATTAACCAGCAATAAAAAACACTGTGAGAACTTATAGAAATCCAAGGTTATATCATTAAGGGGGATATTTATAAAAGTCATAAAAAAAAAGTTGGTGTTGAAAATGTCATGTCAAATAAGTCACCAAAATATTATTAGTTATTAAGCCCCTTGAGACAGATTTTGTCACCAAAATATTCTTTTGATTGAGGGTGGTGAAAACCCAATATCCTCTATGGGAGATGGGTGCTAAAATGTTTCTAAGTCCCATAATATTTTGCATCTAAAAAAAAGTCACCGATATCGAAAATAGTTGCAAATCAAAGAGACGCTCCATTGAAATCAATCTTATTATATAATGAGAGCAGAACCCAGAATTCTCATTAAGTATAACAATGTTTTTATAGAGTTGGCATAAATGTATGTGTTGAACAGCCAGATATAAAGCTTGTCTGGCCTTATTATATTATGAAAGATATGTGATTGTTTTATTGGAGTGCAATGATTTTGGTGAAACTTTTAGCATCCAAATTAATGGGCACTGTTATTATCATCTTAAAGTGCACCCGTCAGCTCAAGATTATTACAGTTTTATAAAGTATGTGACATTATAATGTAAATCAAGT
>WMED01008884.1:0-16641 GCA_019650415.1 Pipa parva | reverse complement strand
GGAGCTGCCACTGAAACGCCGGACGCGTTTCGTTCCAATGATGGAACTTCCTCCTGCGGCCGGTGGGGGGGGGCGTGTCGCGGGGGGGTGGGTGTCAGGAAAACAAAGTAAACGCAGAAAACCGACCACAGCACCGATCAGAGAGACAGATCCCAGAAACTTACAGGAAAGAGCCACAAAGTAACCCAGAAAGATCGCAGAAGCCGGACATTGCATCCTCTGCGTCTGCTAGATGTGGATCTGAGAGTAGATGGGAGTCCTGGATCCAGGCAGTGTTATAGAGCGGCAGGAGGATTGCTGGTAATGAGGAATGAAATTTGTGCTCTAGGGCTCCCCCTCTCTCACCTCACCTCTCCTCCTAGTGAACTTTTCCCTCACCCTCTAACCACTGCTTGCTTGTCATCCCATTACCGTATATACTCGTGTTTAAGTCGACTGTACGATTTTAAATGATTTTTTTTACCTACATTTCTCGACTTATACACGAGTATATATGTAAGAGTCATGCAGTTCTTAAAGGACCAGCAATACCAAAAAATAAAGAAAATTAATTTGGATTAGCAATGCAGTTATTCAAATGCACTTGTAAGCAGTTTATGTATTTTATTGCTTTCTGACCTTTTTTTATCATAACTGATAACAGCCATGTTGTCAATCAGACACCATCCACTCTCATTGTTTTCTATGGTGCTTTAGATAATAGAAATGCAGGAAATACACACAAAAGCTCAATTTTTAAAGCTAAATACCTAAATATACTTTCTAGACACAATTTAGAATTTTTGAATGCATATATTGAATAAATATTAACTATAAAAGCATTTAAGGCACTTTCATTTTTGGCGTTATTTCCCTTGAAATGTGTTAAGTTTAGAGGAGAGTAGGTAGGGACGTAATACGATACAAACATTTAAATATATCTAGAGAATTAACAGAGCAGAAGGCTGGTAAAACTAGATGACATAATCTAAAACTTGCATCTCTACTGATGGGAAAAAGTAAATGGAATAGTCTTCCTGCAGATATAATGGCGTCAAACACAGGAACAGAATTCTAATATGCATGGGACATTTCCAAAGCAATTTTAAAGCAGTACTATGAGAATTTCTTTCAGTTTTAAAATATTTTAAAATGTCTATTTTAAAATGTTTTAAAATGTAATCTGCCATGTTATTCAGTACGGTAATGTTTTTTTGTGACTTAAAATATTTTCAGAAAATGTCTAATGGCTAATTATTTGACGCACTGTGCTGACAAACTCACCGGGCTGCTTTAATTAAAACAATGGTCTGGGGCACAATTCCCATAGTTTCACCTTTCATTTATAAACATTCTATTTATTTACTTTAATATCGTCATGTCAAAAGTCACTGTTTGATGCATTTTTTTTTTTTTTATAAAAGTAGTTTTCAATCATATATAAATAAGCAGAAACCTTCATAAATATCCCCTCTAAGTAGTTTATCATTATACGCTACCTTGTTTTAAATGAATTGTTTGTAAAAAAAAACAAAAAAAAAACTGTAAAAATATCTTTGTGGTAGTTTTATTTCTCATAATGTATTCTGTGTCACATAGCAAAGATGCACATATCATCATCTGAAGTCAAAACTTAATTTTAAAAATCATCAGGTTAGGTTAAATAAAATAAATGAAATTTAAATGCAGTGTTAGCCTTAACAACAGACATATAATTACAAAGTGCATTTTTGGTTTTGACTGGAATAAAACCACAATGATTTCATTAAAATGATAAAGATTTAATGCTAAGGGGAATATTTATAAAAGCAGAAACAGCTTTTGACCACTCAATGCTGGAGAAAGAGTTTTTGTTTTTTTAATTAGACCAGTATCACCTATTTGAAAAACTTTAATTGCCACGTGGAATGTAACTTTTTCATTAATTTTTACATTGAAAAGTTGTTTTCAATCCTGTTTAAATCAGGGGAAACCTTTATAAATTCTCCCCTAAATTTAATGTAACGTAAACAATATATAAACTATTTTTTTAATTAATATAACAAAGTTTTGGGGTTTTTTTAAACAAAAATTGTGATATTTGACTGAAACAGTTAGAAAACCATTGTAGGCAAGCAGATATCCTAAAATTGCTTTGACTTTAAAAAACAGTAATGCTGAAGGCAGCGAGAAGGACACCTGATTTGTTGTATGCTGCCAATCTTAGGAGTATTACTGACCTTGTATTAAAAGTGCAGCTTGTATGAATCACTAAATAGTAGCTTAACATCAGGAAGAATTGGCTTTATACCAATACAGCCTGAATTCCTGCGATCAACCAAAGGCCTTAACAGAGACATGTAACTGTAAGGCACAATCCATACAACTGTTTTCTATAGCAGCCCAGAGGGAAGGAAAGAGGATGTTATACTTTAAACACAGCATTTGATCACTTCAAATCCTTTGTTGGGTTATTTGCATTAATGTAAAAAAAATCTTGAGTAGTCGATGTCATTATGTTTACAGAAAGGGAAGATGACAGAGAGCAATGCTGTATAAAGGTACACTTTTTTAAATAGATATATGTATATTCACAAAAACGTTTATTTCATTAGTACAACCAAAATTAGTATTAGTTTTTGAGATGACAAGCGCACTTTAAACAGCGTTTCAATCTGTCATCTTCCCTCTCAGCCTGCCTTTTCTTTCTTGGGTCGGGTGATGATGATTAACAATATAGTTCCTCCAATCAGATCCCTGCTAGATAGTGATTTAAGGGATCTGATTAGAGGAGCTATAATGTCAATCATAATTTAGCCCTGCCCACCCAACACTCAGGATCGAAAAGGCAGGCTGACTGGGAATGCTACATAAAGGTACATTTTTTAAATACATATACAGGTAGTCCTTGACTTACGTCGTTGATCTGTTCTTACGTGGCGTCGTAAACCAAATTTCGATGAAAGTCGGATCATACATTCATACAGTATGGTTCGACTTACGTCGCAAAACCGTGTAAGTCGGAACAAGGCATGGTTGCATGCAGTTCGACTTACGTCGCAAAACCGTGTAAGTCGGAACAAGGCATCGTATAAAGCGTCGTAACCCCGAAACGACGCAACTCGAGGCCGTCGTAACCCGAGGACTAACTGTATATTTGTATATGTGCAAAAGTTAGCTTTCCCTCTGTAATCTAATGCATTCCAATCTTAATTTATGCGGCCAAAAGGTCTGCACGCTGCTTAACCAATAGCAATCAGACAGCTTTTTCTTCTCATGTTGCCTGACTTGCAGAACAGAAAGAGGAGGGGGAGCGGGGTAGGAAAATGTAATCTCTCAGGAAAATTAACTAAGGAAAGCAAACTGCAAGTATTAATTCTTCCCTAAACTTTTTTAATTACTTGTGTCAGCAATTGGCTTAGTATAAAGAAGGAGTTTTATGTGTATGTGTACAGTTATATCAGCCCTATACTGCCCCTTTAACATGGTGGCCAAAATATATTTTATATATATATATATATATATATATATATACACACACACACACATACATATACAGGTATATATAGCCAAAAAAAAAAAAAAATAGGCAGCACAATCCCCTTAATAGATAATGCTGGGTGCAGGGTCGAAAGGTCATATTATATTAATTTGCAAGTAGACCAACACAACCATATAGTGAAAAAAGAGAATTTTTCATTTATTTCCACATTGTGTGGTATTCATGTACCATTGTGTGTGTATCTGTGTGTGTATCTGTGTGTGTATCTGTGTGTGTGCACACGCAATATTTTATTGCAGCAAAGGAGAAGTAAGCTGCAAAATCTTAAATAAGCATTGACACTATCTAGCACTAAACTAGTAATTTTAAGAATTAATTACTAAAATGAAGTTCCCCCTTTTTTCCTTCCAACTGGTCCTGGGCATAGTAGTATGCATTAGGGTAAATCTGTAAAAACACGTACTGAAAATGGCTGTTTCTCTAAATTTATTTGTGCAAACTATGCTAACAGGGAAAGACTGGAAAGAAAAAGATGAAAAAAGCAATATGAGCATGCATTATTAATGCTGAAGGCAAATTGATTTCTGCACTATATTCCTTTGTATTGTTATACCTAGCTCCACGCATTGAAAAACATGTAGAAAAGGTTCCAAGTTTTCCGGGTGGGAAGTTACTGAAACCGGAAAAAGCAGCTACATTAATTAAAATAATCACAGAAAATATGCTTAAAGTCATGCACAAAATGAACATGCTCTTTAAACGCCAGATAATACCCAGGATGCTATTCACTACAATGAAAAATCTCAGCCTTCAGTAGAGCTTACTACTGCTCTGGTTATCAATCCCTGAAGCCAAAAAGCATTGTAGGCTTTAGCAGATGTTTTGTACTGTTAGGCACTGACAGTTTTGCTTGCTAGATTGTGACTGACAACTCTGTTCCTAATCATTTGGAATTCATGCAGTAATATTGCTTTACAAATTCCCTGCTGATGTGATGGATTATGGGAGAAGTAATTATTTTACATTTTAGAAAACTTCAAATAACTGCTATTTGTAAAAGCTTGGCTTTTTAACAGGTTGACATAAATTATGGTTTAATAAAAAAAAGTGTATTTATCAAGGACCTTCAATTGGACAAGATAAAAAAAAAAATGCCCTTATAGCATTCTTCTGACCCCAATCTACACCATTACTGTTAATGTTACGGTTAAAAGGTTAAAGATGTTGTTAGAGATTTCTTACACACAGCATTTTTTTTTCTGTATTTGTTTGGGATAAAAGCCAAAAAAACTGCTTAGTGCAATACTCAAGAGCAAATTCAAGTATAAGGATATAGCCAACATCTTGGTACTCAAAATGAAGTATCTTGTTCTAGTAAATGTGTTTTTTTTTTTATTATTTCTTTTTACACCGGCTTATGTTGAATTGTTTCTTTCTTGTAAGTGAGAATATTGTTAAGGCACAGTGGCAAGGTTTGGCTCCCTGTAATATCAGAGAAAAAAAGAAATAAAAGGCAATAAAGAGCAGGGATGTGTTCATTTAAGCTGATTAGATTCTTACAAAGACTTCTGATAAAATGTTCAAAATTGAAAGGAAAATAAAATAGTATGCCATGGATTTAATACTGTTAGCAGATTAGACAGTGTGAAATGACTTACCGTACCTGAACAACCTATAACCTCTATTTATAACTAGATTAGCTTTAAAAATTCAGTCTCTCTCCTACATATGTTAAACTGAACTGCTGTGTGCAGTCATGGGATAAAGTAGCATTCTAAAAAAACATGAAAGTGCAGTATGCCTTCAACCAAATGGTGCATCAAAGCACAGTTTTATTCCCACAAAATACAGTGCTAATTTTCAAATCCATGCTCATTTTAAAATAGAATTCTCAACGATCATGAAAATGTTTACAAGCAAGACAACGTTCATCACAAGATATAGAGGGTGCTATTTGTTTTGTTTTTTGTTTTGTTTTTAACCTTAATGCTTGGATTTTAAAATGGATCAATAAACGTTACTGGTTTTTACTACATTGGAGTGCCGTAGTTTCCCCTACATGTTCTAGTTACCATTGGCCTTTTTGTTCCTGGCACCCAGTTTACTTTTGCTACATGGTGGGTGAGCGATCCTGTCTCTCATAACGTTCATCACAATACAACAATTAAAATGAACTTTAATTTTGACAACATATGAAGCTGTAAAACTATTTTTTTGGCTGGTCGAGTATAATATAATTTACATGTTGTTTGAAAAAAAATAAATTGAAAAAGGGATTGGTGGCTTGGTTCAAAGAGGAATGAATTCATTTCTGAACCAATATATAGTGAAAATACATATATTATTCTATATAAAAGGAGAGGGATATTTACTAAGATCATTCAATCCTTTTCCACCACATTTTCCTTTTCCACTAATTTATTAAATATGGGGGGAAAAATTATTGATATCGATAAATATCGATGTGTTAATATTGCCACAATTTACATTACTTTCAAAGGAACCCTTTATCAATATCGTTGATATTTCTGCCCGGGGACTTTTAGTTAGGATTGTAGTGCCCTATCTCCATAGAGAATAACGGGTTTTTGCCTCGTTCAACCAGGCGAACACATGTTAAAGTAGAAAACAGTTGGAAAGGTCTTAGTAAATTTCAATATTAGTGACATCAATATCGCCAATATCGATCAAGCAGGGAAATGTTATACAATTTTAGTAAATTTGCCTAATGAGTAATGGTATGTCTGGAAGAAGCCATAAATAACTAAATTATGGCCATCTTAGCTTTATTCAGCCCCAGCTCCAACATGAGGTTCTGGAAGTTAAAATTCACCAAAAGTTGAAAACCTTTGCCTGGTAGTCACAAATGTAGCCAAGATAAATATGCTATTATTTTACTATATAATAACTTGAAACATAATCAGTTTGGTTCTTGCACCTTTTTAAATATTTGTATACTGGTCTTCAGTGGAGGTCTTTGAACAGACAATTGTAAACAAATGACTCATGGTCCATCCCAATGAAACATTTATTATAGCCTTCACAAGGCTAACAAGCAATAATGAAATTTAGAAATTCTCTGGGTCTACTTTAAAAGGCTGTTTGACATTGCATTGCTGCGGATTTTTCTCAGTTAGAAATGTTTTACTCATCTCTATCAATTATCATTCAATAATAACATACAACGTAGTACAGCTATGAAGACAGCTTTGATAGAATGGTCTTATTTAGAAAAGAAAATAATGCAGGTTTACTTACTAATCTGACAAGGCCTGCCAAGCTCACATTGCTTGTTACTGGCTCATTATGCCTGTCCTAAATCAGAGTTTTTCTGAAAATATTCTATCAAAATTTGTCTTCAACCATTTATATGTATATGAGCATTATTTCAGCATTTTACCTTCCTAATATCATTTTTCAAGTACAAGACTTTATAGAACTATATGATTTCAATGTTCAATATTTGCATAATACACTTGTTTGCTTTTATCTATGATTACATCTGTAAAGGTTAAATTGCAATAAAGTGTGGTAGAGAAATTATTTCCTAGACTATTGTAGATGAGACAATGATGTTCCTGTGGTGTCAGTTCCTCATATACTGGGCCATTTACCAAAGAGCTTTTGTATCAAAGTATCTGTTGTATATTTTTAATTATTTGCATATTTTACTAATTGGTGAATAGGCTTAGTGTGAGATTCTTATGGGTTAGAGATTATGTAGGTTGCATGGTAAAGTGAAAAACAGCTCGTCTCGTAAAGCGTGAAAATCTGGTAAAAGTCCAATAAGTGAAAACTGATAAATTAAGTTCAGCAGTAGCTTAGTCTAGGGATCAAGTGAATATATAGGTGATCTGACTACTTCAAATGGAAAATGAAAGTTTCTTTGTCATGGGTTTACAGTCCACAAAGGAGTTGTTTACTGGGAATTATAAGCACAAGCCCTCAGTGTAAATCCAAAGGGTGATCTAGAATGCAATATTTTTCAGGTGGATGAAGAATTCACCAGAAAAATATACAATACTTGTTTTTTTTTTAATCTTTCATGACTATATTGGCATATATATTTTTTTTCTCCTTGTGATAAATGTGCTGGTACACTGAAACAGAACATCTGGAAGGTAGTTAAGTAACTCAAAGTATGGTCTTTCAGCCATATTTACAATATTTTGTGATCATTATTTAAAGGTGTCATTATTTTAAAAGATTCAGTTCTTTTATAAATTCATTACAAAAGTTAACTTACAAAATTCAATGAAATAATTAGCAGGCACTGCATATGTTAACTACCATGTTATGTTTACTGTTAAAGCTAAAGTATGTTAAATCTGAAAAAGGAAAGTCGATTTTTTTTTTCTATCCTTGGAAGAAAATTTCTGTGCTAATTCCAGTTAATTTATATATGTGCATCACATCTGAAATCACCTGATTATTGCTGGTGTGTACAGAAAGAAAGGGGTGATGTGTGCACAATTATTGCAAAAAAAAAATATATATATATATATATATACACATACACATTATTGGAAAATCAGGTTGTCACTGCAGTAATTCTGAAAAAGCACTTCTATGAAAAAAGTAGAAAAAAGATAATTTTGGGTTTGGAGATTCATTATTAAAAAGAAATGTATTCTACAATTACCAAAAATGAAATACATAAAAATCTATGGTTTTATAATTGAAGAGAAAACCAAGAAATCAAGCACAGGTCACCTCAAATAAATGCATAAAATGATGAGAGGAAAATGTTATACAACTTACGTTCACAACTGTCTCCTTTTTGCTGGAATCCTGCTTTGCATATGCATTTCCCAATAGGGACCAACCATTCTCCTTCAGCACTGCAATGCATCCTAGGAGAATTCTCTGCTTCCTCTTCTGCATTACTTACACATGTTCCTCTAACTTCAACTAATGATGAGAATTCTGAACCAGTAACAGTATCATCAAAAATGGCCAGATTTTCAATTATAGACCAGCATTTTTTGTAGTAAACTTTCACAGAAACCAACGCAATACAGGCCCCGACATCCTGAAATGCCAGGTAAAATCCTTTCTTGGAAAGAGGTCCAATCTCCCGAACCTCTGTGTTAAGCTTCATTTTTCGCTCCCCAAGGTCTCCTTGGGTAAAACTTTCATCTGCTGCTATAGTGTCTATTTTCACATATTGATTTTCTCTTATGTTTCTGCCAGAATCGTAATCTGTTTCGTAATAGTACAAATTAAAGGTTTCCTTGCAAGTTCCCAGTACACCAGGAAGACTATTGCAATCCCTTAATGTGAACTTTAGTTCAACAAAAATCCTTTGTGCATTTCCTTTAGAAATCCAGTTAGTCCGCAGCCAGTTGTTCTGGTTGGGTTCCAATACCTGACATACCTGATAAGTTCTAATTGGTGTGTAATTTTCATCCAATCCACTGATTTCCTCCCACTGAAAACAGATGAAATTAAAGTAAGCAAACCTAACAAAGACAACATTATTTAAAACACAGATTGCTGATTATGCAAATCTTTTATATTTATGATCTTGTTTTGCTCAAATCTGCAAAATACAGATATGTACACCTACATTATGCTAAATTATATAAATATATCTATATGCTTATTTGCCCTTTCAATAGTATATTTAACATTCATTATGTTCTAATAAGCTACTTTGTTTTAATAATGCACCCCCTGTAGAATGGCATTTCTTAATAAAAGCCAACATAATGATTTGAACATTACATGAATTTTACTATTCAGCTGTGCAAACCCTATATATACTTAATAGTATTCAGACAATGTGTTTTCCATGACACACTTCCATGGAATTAATAAAAGTATTAATGTAAAGTTTATCTTTTGAGAATTCTGTAGAAAAATACAATTTTTATAGCTCATATACGAAATCATATTTTAAAATATTAATGAAAAAATAAGTTGCTATAATTCACATGAATACAAAAAGTTACATATCCCAATGGCTGTTTAATTCCTACTAGACTTTTCTGCTTCATTATGTCTAATTAATTTACTGCCTATAGGTTTTTACGTAGAATATCTCTTCTGCTAGAGGTTTTCAATAAAGTACTTAATACAGCAGGGATTAATGGTTTGCTACAGGGTATTGCAGCTTCCAAATCACCATGTTTGAATTGCACTAACTGCATTCTTTTTAGTTGCATTTGCTATTCACAAAAAGAAGTGTATGTGGAGGATAAACCACCAAATGATTAAAACATAGAAAGATAAAGCTTGGTTTCTGAGTTGACATTTGACAAATGAAAATATGAGGTGGGATTTATCTGAGCTTAACTTGTGCTTAAGAAAAATGAATTACAAGCTGTATGTCTGAAAATATAGGGAGAAAATCTCAGGAACTGGAACACAATGATAGTGAGAATAAATCATTCGCAAACATACTATCTATTATTCTGTAAACAGCCTCATATTTTATACTGATAAATAACTTTAAAATTAGCTTGAATGCTTCAATGCAAATATGTAGTTCAGATGAAGATACTGTACTACACTGTTAATATGCATGAATAATTCTAAATACTTTTGGAATAAAACATTTTTAAAATATGGTTTTCCCTTATGTGCACGTTTATGCACAATTTTCCTCAGTACTCAGACTTTTAATTACATAATATAACATAGTTTCACAACATGCCATTATTACCAAGCTATTTTGTTTGGTCTGTGCTGCCTTGGACGTATGTATGTGTACACAGTTTATTCCCCTGCATGCTATATTCTATTATATTTTTGGAGGTCAGAATGCAGTTAAGCAAATTAAAACTTTTCATCATATAATAATCTATAGCATTCCAAAGCAAAAGATAGTATTAGAGCACACTATTGTTTAGATACAATGAAAAAAGTTTTTTGACCTCAAGAATCTAACCTAAATAATGCTGAGGTAAGGCAGAATGTCCATGTGCAACCAACCCTGAAGACTATGTATTTAAACAAAGACATTGAAATCACTTTTTTTTCGATGCTGCCATTCTAAACAACTTTTCCTGTTCACACAATTTAAATCTTTATTCAACATAAAGGGAAAGAGGGATGCTTTGAATTTTTTTCATTTTCTTTGTAAAATCTTGATTGGAATTTTATTTATTTTAGTGTATTTTCACTGAGCTTTATTCTCATCTTCAGCTGCTAAAAATAAAGCTTCTATTCAACAAGCAGTAAAATACACTTCATAAATGTAAGTTAATTGCAATTTGTTTATTTTTTTTAAATTTATTTTTTAGTGCGTATGATTTTTTACTTAATTCAAGCTACTGAAGAAAATGGCATTTGTTTTTCTTAAATACTAAAATGATTTGTGATTAAGGCTACAAGTATGAATACTAACAATTAATTACCTAACTGTTTATCCAAGGATAGTATACATAGTTCTGGATGTTGAACTCCTTCGGAGATTACATCTGATAGTTAATCCTCTGGCCCTTTGTAATTATTTCCTAAGTACTAAGCTATCCAAAGCATGTTAATGTGTTAGAATAAGCATCTAGTGAAAGCTAGCTGCAATATGTTCATCTAGGTGGACTAATGTAGGTTTAATAATAAAAGTGTTAGCATCGTGACCTTATTATTCTTGACTCATCTATTTGGTTCATTCTTACTATTGTTCATGTATCTTCCTAAAGACTATAGTATCTACTTGATTTGCATCCATGAAAATTTTGCTTATAGAATACCTTACCCCACTCGAGGGAGAAGAAATCCATTCCAGTTCTGTCTGTTGTGCTTTGGAGTCCAGCAATATAACTACAAAAAAAAAAAAAAAAGTAAAAATTAAGCCTTTAAAGGTGTTGTCTTACATTAGTAAGGATGATGACATTTATTCCTAAACATTTCTGGGGCAAGGGGGAAAATTATTAATGGTAACAGATCAACTCCAAAAGTGAAAACAAAGAGTGAAGAGTGATGGACAATCTGAACTTTTCTTTACTGTGAGAAGTCAGTCACTAACCAAATCAATTAATTAGTTATAAGTATGTTTAAAAGAATTGTTTTAATGTTAAATTTTGGCTTAATGACTATGTACTTAATAATTTATTTGATTCATTTTGGTGGGGGACGGAGTCATTATATACCGCTTTTGACATACTGTAGAGAGACCACCAATTCACTGTTTAAGAATGTGCTAGTATGTTTTTAAGGCTAATGCAGTCAGACACTTAACGTACAGTAAGACAGTTCTCTAATATACTGAAGCAATCACTGACAATCCTATGAGGGTTGTAAATTAGGTTATTTGGCTAATATAAAACACAATTGTTTACAAATAAGTAAAAGTTCTGTGTGATATAATAATAGCATAAATTATTCATGGATATATATATATATATATATATATATATATATATATATATATGGCATTTGGTTGCAAAAATAAAATGCTCAATCCGTATGTGCATATGTACAAAAATTCACCTTGCTGTAATACTACATACCAAACAGTATTCTTTTTTCTAATCCAGACTGACAGCAAAAATCATCGATCACACTGTGTTCAGCAGATGAAAAAACTTAACTTAAATTTAGAAGTGAACGCATTCATTAGATGATATGTATGCTCTAGGAGCTGTCAGAAAGAATAAGAACCCTTTATTCAAGGTCCCATCTGACCCTTCACCAAAAAAATACGCCAAACATTTGGATGGCTGGGGTGGACCGGCTCTTTCCATGTCTAACATTTAACCCTGCCATAAATTTCACTCTTAATAATTTAAAACCAGGGGAATTTTTAACGCACCAACCTTTACCAGAATGAATGTACTGAAATAACTTTACTGGCAGTATATATTTTTAAGGCTTTAAGGGAGAAGTGCCCATAGGTGTCTATGTACTGTGTTCTCTACTGTATATACTTGGTATTAAAATAATGGGATGTAAAATAATTAAGCAGACAGCATGTATTAAGCTTCCGTAACATACACCTACATCTATAAATGCACAGATTTTATATATATATATATATATATATATATATATATATATATATATATAATGTTTTTTTAATTATTGAAAATAACACAATGTAACTTTTTTGTTATCCTGGTCTATGTAAAGCTTTAATATGTATTTTTCCAGAACTGAGAGAAATTAAAATGTAACATGACAAAGGACACTTTCTACACCACACTGCCATCATTTTACATGATTCTTACACTCATTCCTAATTACCATATTTGGAACATAGCACAGAACAATGTCAGCTGTATCCTCAAAGCACCGATTTCCACATCACTAACTGGATATAATGGTTCAACAATGAGACATGTGGATTCAAGCAGAAGGAGAAGAAATAGATATATTTTGCCTCCAAGCATTGGGGACTGATCCTTCTACTCAGATCCAAATTCTCAAGACTATCCATTTGAATATGCTCCGAGATCTGCAGCTCCTCCTGCACAATGCCCCCGGCACCTTTTTTGGATTGTGCAGTTTGTGTCTTTTTTGGCTGGTTCTTTCACTGCTGACACAGAATTGGGATCTGCATAATGCATGCACAGGACTCTAGGGGCACTGTATGTTCCGCAATCTTCTACATAACCAGACACAGATTTCAGGATTCGTGCACTTTTCATAGAACCCAGTACTTTGCCTACAGCATGATCATTAGACTTCATTTATCACTACAGCATCATCAGTGTGTCCCACTTTTGATACTGGAGAGCCTTTCTACTCCAAGCAGCTTTCATAATATGCTTTATAATACCTGTACCTAATATAAGCATATTTGTATTGCATCTCTCCTAATCAAATATACCTGGGTTACAACATACTTTATTAGCCCAATTGGCATAATAACATGTACAATATTTTGCTTAGAACTCTCTGTAAAGTTGAATTTCTACCCCAATGCCACGTCTATCCACCATTGCTGGTTATAATTGAATGATTTCACTACATCACATTGATAAGTTGTTCCTTTACAGACCTTGTTGTTTCAACCTTACCATCTCTAATCATCAGCACTGCAGTGCACATTGATTTTCATGGGGCTTTGTTTAGAAGGGGGTCGTGTGGGGTATCAGGGCTGTTATTTGCTGCAATGAAGTAAGGCACCTAAGAGAACTGCACTGTTCATACCAGACGACTACATTTTGCATCACAATGCACTACATTAACACTGTTTATATATTTACTGGCAGACCTGTAGCAGTCATTTAACAGCACCCTACAGACAAGAGATGCTACAGTAACAACTGTTATTTCATAAGATGCAGCTAAGTGATCAGAACACAGCACAGCATCCAGCTCCATGTCTCAAAGTTTTGTCAGGCCATCAGAAAGATATTATACCTGTCATCCCCCCCCCCACTCCAAAAGCTACTTAACTACAACTCCCAGCATCACTTAACAGCTAAAGGCAGGGTGGAGATGTCTGAAGTTGTGGTTCAAGAAAAGCTAGAGGGCTACAGGTTGAGCATCCACCTCACTACCTAGTCAGTCTGCTCCTTCTACAGGCGCTGAATGGTACTTTACCTCTCATCTCAGGTCACATTAGAAAACAATACAACCAAATCCATAGTGTGGAAAGAGTTGACTTTCCAGTGATGATTTCTCCCACGGCTCTGTATAAAGTCCTCTGGCTCAGCCTAGCACATAATAACATAACAAGGCAAAGTAAACTCTAGACTGGCACGTTCTTCTTGCTGATCTCAATCTGTGAAGTCCCCGAACGGAAAATGCTAAACAGAGACGCCTCTTACAATTACTAAACAACAATATTCCTCAGGGGGGAATCCCTAAACATAGAGGCCGGTTGTCTTGCCATGACGTGCGCGTATTTTCTGATGTAAGAGCACCTTATGTGAACATGCACACTGGGAGACCTGACCTGTGCACTGAAGGGGGGTTATCCACTAAGCTTGCAAATTCGACTTTCCAGTTCTCAATCAGCGGATTCCCCGAGCAAATCTGCTGCAAATTTTTTTTAAAGTTAAAAATCGCGACAATTTTCCCCGTAGTAAAGTCGCCACGGCGACAATATTCTCATTACAAAGACGCGACTGCGACAGTAGCAGCCTATTGTGACTGTCTTTATCTGGCGAATTCGCGCCTATACGCAACAATTTGGACTTTAGAGAATAACCCTGGATGTCAAACACACACATTATGGGAGGCTATTCACAAAAGTGCGAATTAGACTGTCAAATTCAGGATTCCCATAGCAAATCCCTGACAATTTCCCCCATTGTAAAGTCACCACAATTTTTTAAAGTTAAGATTGATACAATTTACCCATAATAAAGTCACGACTGCGACAATATTCTCATTATAAAGACATGACTGCGACAGTAGCAGCCTATTGCGACTGTCTTTATCTGGCGAATTCACACCTATACGCAACAATTCGGACTTTATGCGAATAACCCGCTGAGGGTGCTGACCTGGGCACAGGTCCCCCATGCCTTCTCATAGTACAGATCCAGCTAATGCACAGAGCATCACTGGATCAAAGTTACCCCCTCCCCCAAGAGCTCAGTCCTTACTTACCCTCCTTTGCTGACTGTGCTTCCCCGGTCTGTGCAAAACAAAAGAGCCAAAAGCTTAGTGTCATCCACCCAGGGTACCTGGCATACACAGGCATGGTGCCCTCCCCTCTGCTAATATTACAAAGAGTCTCTGTTGGTGAAGTTGGTACAAGGCGCTGGAGCCCCTGGGTGTCTGGAGATTGTTCTCTCTCCCCTGTGGTTGTGCTGTGGGTTAGTGCCAGGGCATTATTCTGAGGGGCACATTGCTGTGCTGAGTCCCGTGCCTCGGACGCTCATTCTCCCAGCCTGCTTTGCCTCTGACTGCAGGACCGGCGCCTGCTAAAGTCTGTGGATACTGCTGACAGATTCGGCAGTAGGGACGGCCCCCGGGGGCGGGGCTTAGTCAGGAGCGCGAGCGGGGTAACATGCAGGGTCCTAAACTAGAGGGACTGACGGGTAAAAACAAAGTCTGAGTTCCGGGGTTGCCCTGGAGAAGCGACATTGGGTGTAGAGATAGGATTAGTCACATACTATAACCACTGCCGCCTCTGCCATCCTGGCAGCCACTACTAACCACTGCCGCCTCTGCCATCCTGGCAGCCACTACTAACCACTGCCGCCTCTGCCATCCTGGCAGCACACTGTAACCATCATTCCCATGTCTGTCCTTTATTCCTGCGGTACCTGTGGCTTCATCATTGTGTGGAAATGTGCCTTTTACTTCATCCAGTCACAGCCAGACTGGGTTTCTTTACTGGGTTAATGTGGTGTGGAGGAGATTGGTGCAGGTAAGCCAGAAAGGTCATAGGTCAGTATTGGGCAGTATAGGTCAGTACTGGGCAGTATAGGTCAGTACTGGGCGCTTAACCTAACAACAAAAGGCTCACCACCCTGCAAGCATGTAAGCTCACAGTCTTTTAAAGGGACAGTCCAGCGCTTAACAGTATGCTTTCCGCCAAACGAATGACTTTTGACATATATATATATATATATATATATATATATATATATATATATATATATATATATATATAAAATATATATTTTTTTTTAGGGCAAAATTAATTAAACTTGGAAACGCTCGTTTTTGCTTTTCCGAGTTTATTATTCGGGCAAACGCCCAGAAGTTTCTCGCAGTTAGTATCAGGAGATTTGTTTCGATCAATACTTACTGAGAGAAAGTTTTTCCATTGAATATATCCATGGAAAGGGTAGCCATACTTTACATTAGTGTAGTGTAGTAATGCTTTACATTAGTGTAGTATAACTTTACATTAGTGTAGTATAGTAATACTTTACATTAGTGTAGTATAGTAATGCTTTACATTAGTGTAGTATAGTAATGCTTTCCATTAGTGTAGTATAGTAATACTTTACATTAGTGTAGTATAGTAATGCTTTCCATTAGTGTAGTATAGTAATACTTTACATTAGTGTAGTATAGTAATGCTTTCCATTAGTGTAGTATAGTAATACTTTACATTAGTGTAGTATAGTCATACTTTACATTAGTGTAGTATAGTCATACTTTACATTAGTGCAGTGTAGTTACCTTTCCATGGAAATATTCAGTGGTGAAAGTTTCTCTCGGTAAGTATCGATGGAAACAAATTTTGTGATTCTTACAACGAGAAACTTCCAGGTGTTCGCCCCGATTAAACTCTAGTATAGTAACACTTTACATTATTGTAGTAT
>WMED01008883.1:3293-16641 GCA_019650415.1 Pipa parva | reverse complement strand
ACCACATTCAACACCTGCTGATGAACTTAATGCATGTCTCAAATCGTCAGTTCTATGGCAGCATGTAAAGAAATTGACTCTGAAAACCAATATGCGTGATCAACTACAAAATGATGCATCTGCCGAACGTTTCTCAAAACAATTATTGGAGATTGGCAATGGGAAGATGGCTATCGACAGATCTACACAATGTATCACATTACCAACAAATTTTTGTAAGATGACATCAACCAAAGATGAATTGATACAAAAAGTTTTTCCAAATATCGCACGGAATTACAAAAATCATCAGTGGCTAAGTGAATGTGCTCTATTAGCAGCTACAAACAATGATGTCAATGCCATCAATTTCAGTATTCAAATGAAATGCCAGGGGAAGCGACAACATAGAAGTCCATTGATACTGTGATTAATCAAGGCAATATTGTCAATTACCTCACGGAATTCTTGAATTCACTCGATTTGCCAGGTATGCCACCGCACATTTTAACACTGGAAATTGGCATGCCTATCATTCTTCTTCCAAACATCAGTCCACCAAGACTTTGCAATGGTACAAGTCTTTCGGTGAAAAATATGAAAAACAATGTCATCGAAGCTACAATTCTGAATGGGAAATTCAAGGGGGAAGATATACTGTTGCCACATATTCCAGTGATCCCAACAGATATTCCATTTGAGTTCAAACGTTTGCAGTTTCCGGTGCAACTCGCTTTTGCAATGACCATCAACAAAGCACAAGGACAATCGCAGCAAGTGTGTGGCCTAGATTTGAAGAATCCATGTTTCTCACATGGACAACTGTATGTTCACGTGTTGGAAAACCTTCTGATTCATTCATATACACACCAGATGGAAAAACAAATTGCTGCAAGTGTGTGGCCTAGATTTGGAGAATCCATGTTTCTCACATGGACAACTGTACGTGGCCTGCTCACGCGTCGGAAAACCTTCTGATTTATTCATATACGCACCAGACGGAAAAACCAAAAATATAGTATATCCACAAGCACTCAAATAAATAAATAGAATTTAAATGACACTTTCAAATGATTTGCTGATGAAAATAAATAAATATTAATAAAAAATGACACAATGCAAATTGATTTTTTTTTTTTCATAACGAGTTTTCTTGAATTTCCTTTTTTCAGATATTGCGGCAACGCGCGACGGGTAAGCAAGTCATTTTATAAAAAAGCTCCTATTTTCATATATTTTCCTTTATTTCCTGTTCCCTGCTCTTGCAGGGGAGATAAAGGCAGCCAAGGGAGAGATTTAAGTAGCATGAAATGGGTTCAGTTGAAATTTGTAGAGCTGAGCTTTGCAGAGGTGAAACATTCTAACATGCAGTTTCCGCACCTGCCAGTGCAGTGGCGGCGACGAAGTGAGGAAGAAGAGAAAGCAAAACCAAATCTGTGTTTTTGTGCCAATAATTCTTAAAGATCTGTCACTGTAATACATGATAAATATCTGAAATATATTTGTTATAACATAGATATATGTTTTTGTTTTTTTTTCGTTTTAAGCTTTAATTAGGCTGGTAGTTGTGTAAAATGCAAAGTGACACCTACAAATAAACATGCCTGTAAACAGTTTATATCTTTATCTACTGGAAAACTAACTGGCAACTTTTTTTAAACTAAAACAGCTGCTTCAGGCCTATGTTTGTGTCAGCAGCATTAACCTTATCTCAGGCTGATGGCTCAGTTATGAGACTCATTAAATGTTTGAACTAAAACATGCAGGGTCTAATCACTCCTAATAAACTGCTTTTATAATGTTTATTTTTCAAAAGAACCATGGTACAAAATCTTTAAAAATCTCAATTTTAAACCCATATTGTTGTGTTATTTAACTACATAGTTTTTTTTGTTGTTTTTTTTAAGTTTTGCAGATACCTATGGCAAAAACTCCTCATGGATGTTTTTCTGCGAAGAGGAAACGACTATTAGACTTAGAAAGCTGCTGGAGACCCTTCAGAGATTTGACAAGTCTAAGGTATATCTTGTGATATGATTTGTCCTTTTGCCATTGAATCCTAAAGACCAAGCAGTGGTTGGGAGCAGAAGAATTTGACTTTTGAAAGACTAGGCAATGAGCTTACAGCCGTTCCCAGGGCCAGGCCGAGGTTTTTTTGCGCCCTAGGTGGAGTAATGAAATTGATGACTGACACACCTGCATAATCCCACTCTCAGACTCTCAGGGTAACTTTGCTATGGGAATCCACTGTTTGAGAATTCAACGGTTGAATTCACACCTTAGTGAATAACCCCCTCAGCCTGCTGCACCACTTAGTAGGCTAGTAGCGCTTCTATGCAGTGGCAGCCCAATGATCTGATTCTTATCCTCTGTGCGCTGCACTGTCTGGAAACTCAAGGGATTAGAATCAGATCATTATCACCTCTGCATAGAAGTACTAGCAGAGTGCAGGCATCTTAATCCTCAGCGCTCCTAGTAGGATGTCATCCTCAAGCGCTCCCTCTCGGCCCTGTATAATCCCCATAGGCATGCACAGGCCGTTTCATTAGGATGTGCCCCCAAAGGAAAAAATCTTAAAGGTAAATTTTTCCCTGTCCCCCTCCCTGCTGCTTTTCATCCCCTGCTGCCCCCCTCTATGCTCCTTTCCTTCCCTCATTTCCCACAACAACCCCCCAAACTTTGATGCCCCCACAACCCTCCTGCCACACTTTTTCTTCCGCACAACCCCCCTCCCACACTCTGCTGCCACAACCCCCTCGAACACTGTGCTTCCACCTCCTTCCTAGTCCCTACCCTGTGAAGGAGGGGGGCGCTATCTTAATACTGATCACCCCTCCTTAGCGCTGTCCTTACCTGCCTCCTCCTTGGGCCGGCTGTCTCTGCTGTACCGCTGTACCTGGAGTCAAAATTCCCTTAGTGCATGGTATGGAAGGAATGCTACCCTGAATGTATTTTTTTTCAATGAAGGTAAATATATAACTGAGCAATAGGGGGGTAATTCACCATAGTGCAAAGTGACCTCCGGATCCTTCGCATCACTTCGCACACACTGTTATGTGTTCGCTGATGTCTGCGTGTAGGACATCAGCGAACGCATATCAGTCAGTGCGAAGTGAGGCGAAGGATCCGCAGGTGAATTCCCCCCTCAGTATGCTTCTTTACAGATATATGGTTCTATAGCTCTTAGCCTACTGATTTCTCTATCACCTAAGTCCATTTAAAATGAATTTTCTCATGCTTTTAAAATTCTCTTTAGTCATATTTTTTCATATCTTTTTTTTTTTTTTTTTTAACACCCATAAATTTTGGGGGAAAAAATTTAACTTTAGTTATGAAAATTTTACAGTTACAGTTAGTGATTGCGTTGGGTAGATGCACAATTTCTAGGGTAGATTTATGTGAAAGGCTCAAGATTCTACTGATTACATTTACAGAAGTGTTGACTGGAGAGGCTTGAGCAGATTTCAGCTGGGCAAGAGGAGGAATAAGTAAAGCTTAGCTGGAACAGATGAAGTTAAGATTTCAGAGATAGGACTTGACCTTAGTAAAGTTATTGGTAATTTGGGTTAAAAACGAACATTCCATTTTACAGGTTGTCATGTTACGGGAGTAAAAAATATTTCTAAATCTTTCTTTCCATGAAAACCAAACAGTTATGGGAAAATGTATTTCACACAATAAATTGGTTTTGGACTTAAAAAAAAAATAGTTGACACTGAAAGCACCTCTGTGAAAACATAATTCAGTTTTGAATTATTCCTTTTCCAACCCTTATCAACCTTTTCAGAAAATAGCTTCCACCAAAAACTTTAATATTAACTGTACCACCTTAGCAGCAGTAATTTCAATCAAACACTTCTTCTATTATTTGATTTCACTCAGTCACATCATTGTTGAAGATTTCTTTTTTTGTAACCAATCTTTTTTTGCAGAATTTATTTCATTGTGACACATTGCTTGTTTTTTGTGCATGAACTGCTCTTTTTTCTTTTAGGCCTTTCCACATCATCTTTATTGCGTTTTACACTTGCCATTCAAAACATCAGTAGTATTTCAACTCAGCCAGTAAGATGTAGGCTTGTGTTTGGTTTTGGGTCATTACACTTTAGCTTGTAGCTTATGAACAGATGACCAAAAACTTAAAATTGTGTTGAACAGTGAAGAATTCATGAAACAGCCAATAACAGCAAGTTGTCTAGGTAATGACGTAGCAAAGCATCCTTACACCATCTGTCTTACTTACTCAAAATTAATCTGCAGCTCACTCATTAACATCCTAGTTAAGCGTACTTAAAAGTCAGTCTTGACGTAAAACAAAATACAATGATTTATTGTAGCAATATTAGTAATACATAGAAGTTAATTGAATATGATAAACTTGTGTAAATTAAAAATCAATACATCACCGGATATTGTAGCATCACTCCTCAATTGGGGGACCCCTTTCAGATGAGTAACAGGAGAACAATCTGGGAAACAAAAGTGTCAGCACATCTGCTTCGACTATATCCAAAAGTCCCATTTTACCCTAGGTTTTCCCCCTGTTTTTTTACATGTATCTAGTCTCATGTTACACAGTCACTCTTGAGCCTACTTTTGTTTCACAAGTCATCAATGTATAACTACATAGCCGCAGCACAACTTTTCAGAGTAATCACTTCAGGTGATTATGTGCAAGGTCTCATCACAAGACTATGTAATCATTATCCCAGTTTGGGTAGGTTTATTCACCTTGTACAACAATGGTTTATTCTCCTTGTACAACAACAATGTTAGTGTAAGTTCAACTTATAACGGTGGTTGACTGTGCAAGTCTGGCTGTGTTCAATCCATTAAATCAGTAGTCCCCAACCTTTTCTGGATCGGGGACTGTTTTCCGATCCAGAAAAGGTTTTGCGGGAGGCTGGGATGGCCCAATGCACGCTGACGGCCATCTGATGGAGACTCACTTTGTGTGAGGGCGTCACCATCAGGGGGCTCAAGTACCGGTATTTGGGGTCCCCTGCACTAAATCTAATTATCATTTAAATACAGTAAATTGGATGCTTGAGCAACTTAAGGGGGGACTTACTTTTTTTTAAAGGATGATACTTGGTTTTTACTCCAGTACTTTTTATCTAAAATGTCATTTTCCTAAAAGGTTAGGAACTATTCATTGTGACACATATGCAAAAACAGTGGAAACATGGAAAGGGGTAGTTAACTCCAAAGACAGAGTTAATGTTATAAAATATAGTCTGAATAAGATACAGTAATAAAACATATATATATATTTTTTTTTCCTTTCTAGAACTGGTTTTTAGGAAAAGCATTATATGACGAAGAATCTACAATAATTCATCATTACGCCTTTACAGAAAACCCTTCAGTCTTTAAGTATCCAGATTTTGCAGCTGGCTGGGCTCTTAGTATACCACTCGTAAAAAGGTAAGGAGCTTTTTAAATGTGAGTTTCGAATACATTTCGGCTCCTTCCTCCCTCACAATTACAATTGTTGCAGTTACTTACAGCTAGAATGATGTTTTTACTCTGCTGCTCTTATATGGGCCTGGATCGGTTGCTGGATGCGGCATCATTTTATGCTTTTTGTTTGTTTTTTTAATAATTTTGACTTTTGTATTTGAAACTCAAACTTTTATAGGGTTTTACATTTTAGCTCCTTGTTAAGTCCATCTTGTGTAAATATTTCCTACATGTTACTTTATTCAGAAGCATACCAAACCCCCGATACAAACAGGCTTATATACATCAATGAACAATAACATTAAAACCACTTCCAATTGAAATGAATCACATTGATTTCCTCATTACAATCATATCTACGAACGGGTGGGGTTTAAATGACAGGAAATGAACAGTCAGTAGGCTGATGTGTTGGAAACAGGAAAAAAGGATGTGTAAAGATCTAAACAACTTTGATAAAGGGTAAATTTTGATGGGTCAGAATATTTCTGCAGGGTTGTGAGGTGTTCCTGTTATGCAAAAGTGGCCCTATGATCTGAACGGATCTGAATGTAATGTTATGATGCCAGATATCGCTGGAATTGCAACCACTGCACCTGAGCAAGGGAGGGGTTTGCCACCCTGAAACCTTGTGCTGTTTCTCTTCTGCAATAAAATGGGGAGTCTCCCTTGAATATAAGGTGAGCTGCTGACTTTTTGATTCTCAGTTACAGGCAATTGGGGTTTGCTGGAACCCTATCAGGCCTGCTCCCTTGTAGAACAGTTTTCTAGATGTACCAAGTTTGTATGCTCTAGTAGATACCACAGGAAACCTTCAGATAGGTCAGAGGTGTTTTTTCACAACACTGGGAAAATCACTCAGTATTATTCAGGTGTTTGTTATTTCTGATTTGTGTACAATCCACTAAAGTTGTTTCTTCTATGTATGCGTATGATATGGATCAGACTTTTCTAGTGAACATCAACATAGATCTATTAACTTTTTAGACATCACACTTACAGGTAATGCTACTTCACATTCAGTTTCCACTGACCTCTTCCGCAAACCAACTGCCACCAATTCATTTCTCAATTTCACTAGTTGCCATCCAGTGCACTGTCTTAAATCTATACCCTATAGCCAATTCTTACGGCTCAAAAGGATTTGTTCCTCAGACAGCACCTTTACTTTAAGATCTAATGAACTTAGAACCAGGTTCATCCAAAGGGACTATCCCGAGCAAGTTATAGATCAGGCCTTGAGGCAGACCATTAACATCAATAGGGAATCCTTATTTTCACCAATAACTAGAAAGGCAAATGATAACACTGACACTAGCAGCAGACGTCACACTAGGTCTAAACCTAGGGACATATACAGACATCCAAATAAATCAGGAAGAACTTCAACAGAGTACCCAGACATTCCAGTGTTTGTTACCCCATTTAGTGAGGAATTTAACAAAATCAGGAACATTCTATATCGAAATATTCCCATACTCTTTAATGACCCCACTTTAAAAACCTTACTTTCTAAAGGGGTTAGATGTGTACCCAGTAGGGCGAATACGCTCTCACAGACATTGACTTCATATAAACCGGATGCTAAAGATAAACCCACTTGGCTTTCTTCCACAGGCTCCTATAAATGTGGTGCTAATAAATGCAACTGTTGTAAATACACCACAGTTGCAGATACGTTTACTAGTACAGTGACGCATAAACAATACCGCATTAAATCATATATAAATTGCAATTCTAAATATGTAGTTTACCTTATTACTTGCAAATTATGTGGTTTGCAATATGTGGGACGCACCACTAGGACCCTGAAGGAGAGAGTCTGGGAACACACTTATAACATCCTTAAATGTAAGATTACCAATGTGGCCATGCATTTCAATGCAGGTTGTGGGTTACACAATTTTTCAGTACAGACCATAGAAAGGGTCTTTCCAAACTTCAAAGGTGGTGATTTACTGAAATTATTGAATAAGCAGGAAGTATATTGGATTTTCCATTTATCAACCAGGCAACCTAAAGGTCTCAACCATGCATGGGACCTGTTATACTTCACAGACCCTTGACTACACACTTAATTAATTAATTAATTAATTAATTTAATTGTTCGTGTATTATTGTCATAGCATATCTTTATATACTCTATCTCACTCCACACTAGTGGTTGCACACATTAATTCACTTATTAAATTATTTACTTCTTATTCTTATCCACTTTGACAATTCCTTGCTTATTGTTAGCGCATACCATCACATGACCACACATATAGATCACACAGCACAGGATTAGGTGTTTCACTATTATATCATTCTTAACCTAATTTGTCTTTCTGTTTTCTTATTTTTTCCTAATTTTGATATAACTCAGAATTTTTACTTCCCCTTTAATATGTCAATATGGCTTTCATGTTGACCATCTTTTCCAATAATCTAAGTGTTATCAATTATTATGTTTACACTGTTTCAATTGTTTGTTTTGATGTTTTTCACACATGCAACAATTCGTATTTGTCTTCACACATTTGTATTAGATTGTAGATGGACACAGATTTACTTCCACCCCATCATTCTGACCACAAGTTTTTATTCATTCATTTATTATTTCGCCATTCAAATTGACTTCTTTATTATTTATATAATTACTACTGTATTTGATTTGTTATAACTCTACTGTTGCCAGGTTTCACTATTAACTTCCCCTTTAATTTGTCAACATGGACTATGAAAGCTGAACAACCTGTTCATCCATACCGAGCGCCGTTAGCTACTAAGTTCCACATGAATTATTTAATTTTCTTTTCATTCATTTGTAACAGGTTGCCTTTATCCCCACATATGTGCACCAGATTGCAGACCGGCATATATTGATTTTTATACTGCCTTCATAGACCAGCGTCACATCACGGTTTGCCTTTCCATTACTTTGATACACATGGCTTACCGTACATTGGTAGTTGGATACCACCCAGCTATGACGCGGTTAATTAACATGCGGTTACTTCCGCATCACGAGTTGATTCTAGCCCGGCTGATGGACGCAGAACTCCTCTAGCCACCGTTACACAGCCTTTTACTTTGAATTTACATATGCAGGGGCCTGCAATCAGGATGCCAGCTGTGGGGTAAGTTTAAACTATTTATACTGTGTCCCTAAGAGCACCTACACCTATGATTAAGCGCCCTAAGCGCGAAACGCGTTAGGGGGTGCTCTGCTCTTTATTTTATCATACAGCAACCTGTTTTTAAACTGTTGGATTAAAGTTTTTTTGTTTTTAAATTCGAGAGTGCCGGATTTTTTCTACTAATTGAGACTTTTCTGGATCAGACTTTTAAAGTACCTGCTGCATCCATTTTCCCACTGAAAAACTGTGGTGCCGTCAGCGCCCTGTACACCAGACTAATGTAATATTCCACTCCTATATACATAATACCAAATTATATTGTACTTCCCCAGTAAAGTAGATTCCATGCATCAGCATTCCAGAAAAGCTTATTTTGTAATACTAAACTGATATAAATCTGTCCACTCTTGCACTTGGACCATTTTATAATTAATCATATATTTTATGAATAAATAATAGCAAACAAAACTACAGCAGGGAGAATTCGTCTTCTGAGTCTGAAGTCTAGTTACAACTCTGCATCCCATCCCCAGTGACCTATCGGGGAGATTCTGGGAGTTGTAGTTGCAGCTGGCATGCCAATTAAGTCAATATCTCTGTGAAACTGAAAGACCTCCTATTTGAAAAAGCAAAGCCAAGCCAGTCACACTAGCTGTTTGTAACTGAGCTGAAAAATAGTCTCCATTGTTTCTTGTGGGATATTGTCTTGTGCCACAGACAATAATGAATCTAATTAAAACCAGCTCATCTAAAAAACAGCTAATGTAACCCTGGCCTCAGAATTGTGTCATGTATCCAACCACAGTGTGCAAAATATAATGTGCCTAGATACTGGGCGGTGTAAAATGGATCTAATTACAGTGTGCAGAATATAATGTGCCTAGATACTGGGCAGTGTAAAATGGATGTAATTACAGTGTGCAGAATATAATGTGCCTAGATACTGGGCAGTGTAAAATGGATCTAATTACAGTGTGCAGAATATAATGTGCCTAGATACTGGGCAGTGTGAAATGGATGTAATTACAGTGTGCAGAATATAATGTGCCTAGATACTGGGCAGTGTGAAATGTATCTAATTACAGTGTGCGGGATATGATGTGCCTAGATACTGGGCAGTGTGTAATGGATCTAACTACAGTGTGCAGTATGTAATGTGCCTAGCTGCTGCTGCTGGGCAGTGTGTAATGGATCTATCTACAGTGTGCAGTATGTAATGTGCCTAGCTGCTGGGCAGCGTGTAATGGATCTAACTACAGTGTTCAGGATGCATTGTGCCTAGATACTGGGCAGTGGTGTAATGGATCGATCTACAGTGTGTAGTATGTAATGTGCCTAGCTGCTGGGCAGTGTGTAATTGATTTAGCTGTTGGACATTTGGGAGTGTATAGTGTACCAACTTTCTGGCTCATTGACAATGTGTAATATAAACTAACCGGTAACAACTGGTCTATATGTGATTATAAATAGCATCTGAAAAAAGAATGAATATGTAATGTAACTGTAGCAACTTATTTTTGGGCAGTGTGTAATGCAACTGATAAATTGCTGAGCAGTGAGCATATTTGCTTTATCTCAGTGATGTGCAATGTATCTGGTGAACTTGGAAGGGAAGATTTGTAATGCATCATGAAGATGTTTAATTCCTGACCAGTGAGTGTGTAACGTAGTAAGCTACAATGAAACCTAGCTACAAAGAGGTTCTTAATGTAACTGGTTAGGTTTAGGCTTTTGATCCAATTAACCTTGGCTGCTGAAGAATGTGTAATGTAGCTGTTTATCTGCAGACCTCTAAGTTTGCTAGCAGCGAGATATAGCATAAGTTAACACAGTGTTTTTCAACCTTTTTTCTTCAGGGGAACCCTTTGATGGAATAAAATTTCTGGCGGAACCCTAGAAATCGCATAACGCTCGTGATGTCACTGACATCTACATACCTGACAGGTCACAGAGGGAGGATCCAAGGCTGCGATCTCTCTCTGATGCGTCGGGTAATTATGCTGATTGCTAATAATGTGGTCTCGGTCCCTGCTAACAGTGATCACTGTCAGATCACTTTTAGCAGAGACTGAGGCTGCATCATTAGCAATCAGCATCATTAACCGATGCATCAGAGATCGCAGCCTTGGATCCGCCCTCTGTGACCTGTCTGGTATGTAGACGTCAGTGACATCACGCACGTTATGTGATTTCTAGGGTGCTGATTGCTAATGATGCAGTCTTGGTCCCTGCTAACAGTGATCAGGGCCAGTTCTAGAGATGTGGGCGACTGCCCAGGGCACAATCTATTTGAGGGGCGCTGACACCCACATCGCCCATAGCCAAACTCACCTCCTCCAGCATTCCAGTGACGCACCTCTTCTGAGCGCTGCTCCACAATGAGGTAAGTGGAATGCGATGGCGCTCCTTGGCTGCTTTGGGTCTTCTCAGCTCTATCAGAAGATCGCATCCATCTCTCTCTGATGAGCAGGGTACAGGGTAATGATGCGGTCTCTGTCCCTGCTAACAGTGATCGCTGTCAGATCACTGTTAGCAGGGACAGAGTTCGAAACATTAACTATCGGCATCATTACCCAGCTCATCAGAGAGAGATTGATGCAATCTCTCTCTCTGATGAACCTGGTAATGATGCCGATCAACCAGTGTTTCGCGGAACCCCGGTTGAAAATCACAGAGTTAACGTATACTTTATCCGCTCTAAAACATCTAGCCCTAAAAATCTAATATGCTAATACTAATAGATCTTAGCAATCAATCTTGGAAAAATTCTCATTTCATATGAATCGGTGGCGTGTGCCATGAAAATTGATCCATGAAATTATTTGAGTTTATTTACGGCGCCTTTTGCAGCCATTGCCATGTTCTACCTGAGTGAACAGCAATTCTGCAGACAGTTGTCATGGATCCAGTCTTCAGCCAGAGCCACAATTTGTCACACTCTGCTAATCCAAGTCATTTAGTTACATCCTCCTATAAAGAACTTTTATAAATGGAGAAGCAAGTGGGATACTGAGTGTTTTCTTGGTTGGTGTCCTCTAGTAAAATGTAAGGAAAATGTAAGGGCTCGCTCAATCCTGTAAGTCTGAATGTGTTGAACTGGGGTGCTCAGAAACAGCCAAAATTTTTGCTTTTATTTTACTGGGAGTGCCGAATTTCAATTTGTTGGTGTCCTCTAGTAGCTGACCATTTGGGATTGGCTTCTGTAAATGTGTGTTATTGAGACAGACTGCAGAGCTTGTTTGCTATGGCAGCAGTCAGTTAGACTGCACTTTGCCCTTTAGTAGTGCTGCCCCCTGCTTTAAGGGTAGTGTAAGTAGAGGGGGCTCTTAGAGAGATTGGTTTGCTGACTGTAACAGTAACTTTACTGATCCCCTATGAATTATATAAATTATAGCCCTCTTTGTCGGGGCTGTAGCAATGTATTGTGGTAACTTAAAGGGGCTGTTCACCTTACAGTTATTTGTTATATGTTGTAGATAGTGGTAATCTAAGACAGTTTGTATTTGGTTTTCATTTTTTTATTTTTTTTATTTTGCAGTTTCTAAATGATGTAACTTTTTGTTGGTATTTAATGGTTCATGTTTACATTTTAATGGCTTTTTGGTTGCAAGAGTAGATTATCTTGGCACCCAGTCGCAGCGTTAAGTACAGAATGAAACAGTGATAGTACAGGGACTGATGAGAAAGATAAGTACTATGTGAGATTTCTAAACAACAAAAAGATTAATTGATTTTATGGTTGTCAGAGACCCTGACAGTTGAAGCAAAACAAAGTCAAATACAGTTATTGAAAATCAAAACCCACTTGGAAAAATAGAGGCCAGGCACACGCTGTGATAGACTGCTACTATCTGCAGAATACTAAAAATGACTCCTAGGTGAAGTCGCTTTAAGGGTCACCATCTGATGCATTATGAGTTTAATAGTTTATTCACTGTTCTGTTTTATGTCATTCACAGTGCCCTGTATGTTTGTTCAACTACACATGCCCCAGATGGTAAGTGGAAACATTCCTAGAGGTATGAGAGAGCCTCGCACGGAAGGGACAAAACGTATGTAAGCAGAATGCTACTGCAGCTCTACTAAGTATTGTGGGAGTTGTGGTCTGGTGCAGTCTGAAATAGATAAATAAACACATGTAAAAAAAAATAGCTGGTTACAGAATTCCTAACAGCTGTGCCCCATGTGATGTTTTCAATGAGAAAATAGAGATGTTGAAAGCAGTTGAGCACTGATGCAAGGGACTTGTGATTTAGGGAATATAATTTGCTCTCGGGAGGTGTGAGAGCTGAACAAGGTCCTTGTTGCTGTCTGACAGTTGATAGCATTTGGAACCAGCAGGGGTTGATGGAGCTGAATAACAGAATCGGAGTGTTTAATGAAATAAACATATCTGGTTGCAGCATTTGGATGGACTCAGGCAGGTTGTTTGTTTTCTTTCATAGCCATTCACGCTCAATGCGAATAAAGCTACCATTCCTAACAGAGCCCATAATAAAGTGTGCGTATATCATAATGTTACTGCTGTTACCAGGGTATCCCACGTTTCAGAGCCAGGTAATTGTATTTATATAGTGCTGACAAATTGTGCAGCTCTTTACAGGAATAAGTCATTCACTTCAGTTATTTACCCTGTGGAGCTTAGAATCTAATATCCCTTCTCATTCACACTTATACAGACTAGGCCCAGTTAAAGGGACACTATTGTGCTGATATAACTGCACACATACATCTAAAACTCCTTTACACTAAGCCAATTGCTGACACAAATAGTTAAAAAAAAA
>WMED01008882.1:0-16176 GCA_019650415.1 Pipa parva | reverse complement strand
AACATTGACATTTTCAACATGGCTTCCCCTATAAATAATCTCAAGATCAATCCAGAGGTAGAGAGGTAGAATATTCATTATAATGGTAGTCAAGCACTCTTTAATCAAGCACTCCATTGCTTACACCATTGTAGAAAGTTGAGGGCTTATTATAATACCTCACTTATATATCAACTGCAGAAACAGCAGTGGAAACCCTCCAATCAATCCATTCCATACTAAATGAAAACCGTACATATTTACACAGTTACTCAACAAATGTATTTTACATTAATGGTAGCACCCCATCGCCTCCATACATTAAGCATTATAATATATATATACATATATATTAGTGGCAATATTATATAATGCTGGCAAAACCTGTTGACAAGTTAACTTTCCCATAAAACATCATATGGAAGATGGTTCAGTTTTGGAGCAGTAGAAATTCTATATAGCATTGCTCTCTACCCGGGTGGTACAATCATTTTTTTTTTAAATCTATTTCCTTTTCTACAGGTAGACCTTGAAATACTTCGCTTTGTCTCTGGAATAGGAACCCAGGGAGCAATCTCTAAAGAAACAAAGAAAAAATACTATGTGAAGGCATACAAAGTTGACATCAGTTCAAACGGCGAAGACTGGATTACGCTGAAAGATGGAAGTAAAACTTTGGTATGTGTCAAAGCTTTTATTCCTTTTCCTTTTTTTTATCCCTCTAGGTAAATTAAAAATCATAGCAACTGCTAAGAATTTTAAACATGATAATTGCAAATATTAAAATGTCTAGAAAGCAGTTACTGGGATTATTTTCTTCTGTTGTTTCATTTTCTTCCTCGGATCAGGCAGTGAGCCAGAACTTCGGTTATCCAAAGCGAGTCTGTGCAATTTAAAAGGACTTAGGAGACTCGTATAATAGAAGCAAGGAAAAGGAACTATTAAAAATACAAAAAAGGACCTTTTTCTTTAAAAAAAAAATTAATGAATAAATAAGCAAACAAGCTTTACGTATGTTTATACAATAAATTCAGTGAAAATATTTAAATGTTTTGTGTGTAAATTTATATTTTGGCAGTTAATAGTAGAAAATAGATTTATTATTTTCCTGATTAGGAACCCTTAAGGCATCCTCTATTTATTTCATTGGAAGGAACATAAGTTTATTTGCCAAAACGCTTTTCAAATTAAATAACTGGCCCCAAAATAAAACATAGAGGTCATTACCTAAACAAAGAAAATTCTGGAATTAATGAAGGATGTAAGTTGAAGAAAAAGTAGATTTTATACAGTTATGTGATTCTTGACTTAATTAATGAAGGTTCAGGTATAATATGCTGAGGAAGTCCAGTGCACAAAATCCTAGCTTCCATAACTAGAGGCCAAGACTCAAGAAACTTTGAGAAAGGGCCATGAAGACTATTTATCTTATGGATGTCTTATAAGAAGCAATGAATAAATACAGTTTAGTCCCACCTTGAAGGTAACAGAACTTACAAAGCCAAGATTTGCTTATGCTTTGACACAGATTTATTTGGTCCTCTGGTATTTTGTTTAGCTCTTTCTAACATATTATGCTCAATTCCCACTCAGGGAGATATTACCATTCTGTGCGTATGTTAAACAAAAGGAGAAAACTCTTAGTAGCTAAAGCAATCAGATTTCTGAAAGTCACAATGCAACAAACATTTTGTTGTTTTTCAGGTTTTTGCAGGAAACACAAACCCTATTGATGTAGTATACAGATCATTTCCCAAACCTGTCCTTACACGGTTTGTCAGAATTCGTCCTATGGAGTGGGAAAACGGAATATCTCTGAGGTTTGAAGTTTACGGTTGTAAAATTACAGGTAAGATCAGATGGGGGACAGTCGTCTATGCAAGTGTATTGTATTATAACTGTACAGTACATTTATACTATCTACTAATCCATACAGATGTATGGTACAGATTACATTGGTTTCCATGCTACCGTGTTGTTTACACTGGAACTGATTAATTGTCAGCAACACCAATAAATAAACTGTATAGACTCCAGGTCTGTAGTGATTTAATACTCCTGATAGCTAGGACACACTTTAGACTTGAGAATGATTTCTCAAAAGTAGGACTACATTGTCATGTTGCATGGCAATGTAAGCTTAATAATGCCTTGGTGAACAATTGTAATATTATTGAGAATTGTGTTAAATGGAATGGGTTTGAGTATACAAGACAGCTATAGAAATCTCTAGAATCCAGTAAAAAGTCAGGACCTGCCACAATTTGGACCTAATAGAACCTTCCTTATGATGGCCATACCTCAGATCCCCCTACATCTCCTGCAGCATCCCCCTTTCCTGTCCTCCATACTCCTGTTCAGGGCATAATAATTCAACTCTTATTCAATGTCCAAAGAGTCATTAATATTAAAGAATGTAATAACTGTTTCTCTTAAATGACTGGTACTAGCCAGATGTTAAAAACCCAGAGGACTGTTTTATGTAGCCATTTTTTTCATCACTGCTCCAATCTCTTAATCATAATGTTAATCACATTGCAATACAACTATGGAATGTAACCTTTTCCACATGGTATGTTTACCTTGTGTAGATTATACTTTGTTGAGCCTGCACCTTTATTATTAATTGATATGATTACATATTCACACTAGTATATGCAACATTATTGTTTTGGTTTAACAAGCCAATTTAATATCAGCCGAGTCACTTTGCTGATATACCAAAAGCCCCAGTGTGTGCAATTAAGAGCTGATTGCACCTGACTCTTACCATCCTCTGTCCCCAGGTACCAATTTAATATGAAATCAACACCTGAGCACAGCTGTATATCCTAATTTAGTATCTCGTTGTTCCTCGAAAATATGAAAATGTTTATCTTACTTTACTATGGCCAAAGCAAAACACAACAGCCCCATTAATAGAACTTTGCAAAGCAAATTACACAACAGAGGCTCATTAATACATGCTATATTTTATTCTACTCAAGGTACACATCCATAAAAAAAACAATCTCAAATTACACATTGAGGTTTACACCGAAATAGAATATATAGATAATATTATATTATATAGAATATGTATATTTATAATTCTAAAGTAGTAACAAATCTTAGATGTAAATTCAAGTATTTATGGTGCCTGCTACATTTTCTGTGAACCTTTTTGTACCCAAGGATTACCACATACGATAATACATATATACACTCATATCCCAAGTACAGTTTAATATGAAATTGCACTGCAGAGATTGACTGGCATAGAAGAGGTTAGCCCATTGTGTTGAATCCTGTCCAATGAACATTACACCTGTTCTACCCATTTTTATACGCTGGAATGGCAAATGATTAAGTGGAATTTCCAGAACAGACAGATTCCCTAGAGGTAAAAAGCAGATGTCACCCCATAGAAAATGTATCTTATGCGTTTAATATCTTCTTTCAATTACCTGTGTCTTCTAGAACATTATATTATTGTTTTATTGTGCCATAACCTTTTGTCAGTTGATATTTAAAGTGCACTGTAATGACAACCTGACTTCCATCTCATTGGGGATTAATCTACCTGGCATGACTATACTGGTGCTGGTGTTTGGAAGGGCTGGAGGTCAGCATATATAAAGGGTTTTACAGTCCATCCTGTCCACATTTCTCAGTTCTAATTTGAAGCACTTTCAACAAATCATGTTGATATTTTAGTTCACAAGAACGTTCAGCAGGATCATGTTTTGTGTCTTGTCTTAATCACGAGCAGGTGAATTAATCTAGTTTAAGGTAAAAGTAAATATGTGAGGTGTATTCAGGATGGAAATCATGACCTTTTGAAAAGTACCTATGGGTCGGAGATGAAAAACAGACCTCACCATTGTAGTGGCTGTAAAGGTGTGCTGTATGAGGGAAGGTATATTTCCCCAACTGTTTGTTCCTATGGCTGGAGGACAGTGCAATTTTTTAAATTAATCCCAGCTGCAGGTTAAAAACTGTGTTAAAAGGCAGGTAGGGAAAGCCCTTGGGTGGGGGTTACTATTTGAAAAGCAGACTTCTGTTGGGATTCCTGCTGCAAGTTTGGTTTCAGAATTCCCTATGTGGTTATGGGAAAAGGTTTGTATTTTTTTTCAATTTATGTTTTGAACCATGGACAGAGACTATAATGTTTTGAAAGGACTGTTCTTAATTGCTGTTTAAACCGTGTCCAGAAGAGTTCTGTTTAAAGTGTGTGCTTTACTTTGGAAATAAACCGGATTTTTACAGAAAAGTTGCTGTTTTGAGGTGAATTATTCACAAAAGGCTGTTCTACAATTAGCAATTCCCTACAACATACTGTATATATATATATATATATATATATATATATATATAAAGGAGTACTTGGTGATACCTTTTTTATTGGACTAACATTCATTTTAAAGGACCACAATCTCTTTATCAAGTGTGTGTGTGTATGTATATATATATAAAGTTAAGACTGAGTGGTCGTGTTAGTCCACTGATGATATAAAACAATGAGTATTGTAATACTTGGGGATACCTTTTTTATTGGACTAACAGTCAGTTTAGATAGATGAGCTTTCAAGAGGTATGTCCTTCCTTTCTTAAGTTTTGAGCATTACTTGAGACTTGATAAAGGAAGGACAGACCTCTTGAAAGCTTTTCTATCTAAACTGACTGTTAGTCCAATAAAAAAAAGGTATCACCAAGTATTGCAATACTTAACTTTTAGATAGATAGATGAAGTTACAGATAGATAGATAGATACAGATAGACAGATAGATAGACAGATAGACAGACAGACAGACAGACAGACAGATAGATAGATAGATAGATAGATAGATATAGATAGATACAGTTAAATAGACAAAATGTGTAATTTATTTTTCAGAACTGTTTGTTTTCACAAATACTTCACAAAAATTGTAGTTTGTACACTAAGATTGTACATTGTATGTTGCAGATTATCCCTGTTCTAGAATGCTGGGCATGGTCTCAGGACTTATATCTGACACTCAGATTACTGCATCCAGCCAGGTAGATCGCAATTGGGTTCCTGAAGTCGCTCGACTGGTCACAAGCCGTTTGGGATGGGCATTGCCCCCATCAAATACTCATCCTTACACGAAGGAATGGCTTCAGATTGATCTTGGAGAAGAAAAAATAGTGCGTGGGATTATTATTCAAGGTGGAAAACATAAGGAGAACAAAGTTTATATGAGGAAATTTAAGATTGGATATAGTAATAATGGTACCGAGTGGGAGATGATTATGGACTCCAGCAAGAATAGGCCAAAGGTGAGAAGATACGCCTGATTTTTTTTTTCAATTAGCGGTTTGTCATTTATTTCATGATACTGTATGTTGTTTGAGGTCAATTGTATGCTGGTATTTTGGGCTTAGATTACATGTATTTGTTTGTATTTGGTGTGTTTCTCTCATTAGTGATTGCAGTCTTCTTTTTTACTATTGTGTATATACTGACACCTGCCCAGTGCCATTATTTTCAACAATGGAACTTTAGATAATAGATATTCCTGAAGTGCCCCAGACAAACTAAATGTATCTTCCGGTATATAAAAGACAAACATTAGTTGGGAGCCACATGTTATAAACCACTGCTATCCAACATCCTTTTCAAATACCGCTGTGTCTTCCCCTACCAGATTATTCAGTCCTTCTAGAGTTTTAGCAAATTAAAATAATTCTCTCCTGATGCTAATTAATAAGCAAACACATCTAGAATTGATGTTCTCTTCCTTTTAAAGGTACAATGTGTTAGTATTGATGTCATATTTATTTTATAAATGAATCACTGCCTTTGGATCCAAGTACATACTGGTTAAAGATTATTTGGCTGGGCACATGCCAGTTTTATAACGATCTGTTTGGTGGGCATGCTGCCTAAACAAGCTGATTCTGTCCTATTTGTGACTTGATAAATTGCACAACTGTGATTGATTAGTTCAATCAAATCATTCAGAAAATATGAGGATTGTGGACTCAATTGCATTCAGCCCAGTAATTCCAGTTATGTATGACTACATCAAGTGCAATCACAATGGATATTGTTTATTTAAAACAAATATGCTGCATCTCCATACACATAAACTTAATAATGGGTCCTCGTACACACAGAGCATGGCTAATAACCGGTCATTGTACACACGGAGCATGGCTAATAACAGCTCCTCGTATACATGGAGCATTGTTAATAACGGGTCCTCATACACACAGAACATTGCTAATAACAGGTCCTCGTACACACGGAACATTGCTAATAACGGGTCCTCGTACACATAGAACATCGCTAATAACGGGTCCTCGTACACACAGAACATTGCAAATAATGGGTCCTCGTACACATGGAACATTGTTAATAATGGCTACTAGTACACATGAAACATTGCTAATAATAACTATTTTTCCATAATCTGTAGACATTCGAAGGCAACACAAATTATGACACTCCAGAACTACGTACTTTTGCCCCCATTTCAACCCGCTTCATTCGCATAATTCCTGACAGAGCATCACCATCAGGCCTAGGATTGCGTCTGGAGTTGCTGGGCTGTGAATTAGAAAGTAAGTATTTTGTTTATTTCAACTGGCAACAATACTAGGCACAATATTGACTACAATACTGGTGGACTAAATGCAACAAATCTGTGACATAAACCTCCCAGAATGCTTCCTGTATTTTCAAGATGGCTGCCAGCTGGAAAGCATTTTGTAAACAACCAGCCAGATCAGATTTCTTACTATCTACTGGTACTTAAGCAAATTATTTAGATATATTTTGTTCATGCTATTGGTATCCCTTCATTTAAGTGTTAAGGATGGTTTATATATTTACAATATTCACTTAAGATAGAAAATGGTTATATTATCACTAATGCTTTTGCATTTTTCAATTGATGATCTTTCCTAAGTCCAATCTTCTTAAATTTACAGCGTTTAATAGAAGCAATATTAATGTACACCACATTGTACTTACTTTCAAACTCTGTAGATGGCCCATTATGACCATTTGCGACTGTCATTATTGCTAATGTATATAGTTAGGGCCCTGCATCTATTCAAGTAAATGGCCATTGTGTGCTCTGTTCCTAATGGGTTAATAAATCACTGTCAGCTCACACATGACAGTATAATGTTTCCCGAATGGGGAACTTCGTGTTCAGAAAAGCAAATTTCACAAACTTCACATGCACAAACAAAAAAAAGATGTGTGAGATTTTTAGTGAGAAAGGTTTAAACTTGTGCATATATACATGCTGGGAAAAATCCATTTTTGCACAACAGGTGTCCTTAGTTTAAAAAATATATATAGTGCGGCAGCCCTGACCTGTCTCATGACCAACTCCTGTCTTCTCTCTCTGGCTACATCTTAAACCCCTATGGTCTTTCTTATAAAAATATTATTTCTTATAATTTCTCACTTTCTCTATTTTTAATTCACAGTGTCCAGTCTATATTCTACATCCTGACTGTCCTTAGCAGCTTGCTGATTGGTGGAGACTCTACATTCTCTCTCCTTCTCCACCATTCAATAGACTTTCAGCAACAGGCAATGATATCAAGACATTTTGGGTCTTGTTCAACAAAAAGTAGTTTCACCTCCTAAGGTGAACTTGCCAAACTACACAGTAATAAATATCTGAAAGAAAAAGCGCACATACAATGGCACCAGAGTGCATTACCAATAAGACTTAATAATAAAAGATGAAGTAAACGACCACCAAAAGAGAATAAATCTCATAAATATTTATAGTAAAAAAGGTGATAAAAATATATATCTGCGGTAGTGTAGAAACTGTAGCAAATCCACCATCAAGTGAACTATTTGTGTCGCAACACTCTGATAATGAGAACTCTCACCAAATCCAAGAGATAATCACGCATATAGTTAGCTCCACATGAATCCACGTATGTGTTTTTTTATTATAAATATTTATGAGATTTATTCTCTTTTGGTGGTCGTTTACTTCATCTTTTATTATTAAGTCTTATTGGTAATGCACTATGGTGCCATTGTATGTGCGCTTTTTCCTTCAGATATTTATATCTTTCTGAACAATCAAGGAGGACTGTGAAATACTTCCTTTTTTGAAAAGGCTGCATATTGTGGGACTTTCTTCGCATATTCTATTGCACTATTCATATATTTTTTTGTATATTTTGAATTTTTTTTTTTTTTTTGCGCTATATCATACTTCAATTTTCTTCAAACTACACAGTAATTTGCTATTATTGTAGCAATGTCAGTTGCGCATATTCACTGAACAGCGAATTGTCTCTAAGATGAAGGACATATATATATATATGTAAACACCAGATAGTGCTAAAAATTAAAAAGAAAAGGCAGAATTTGGCCACTTCCCAATCAGAATTCCATATGACTCTTAGTGGGTTATTCTCTAAAGTCCATATTGTTGCGTATAGGTGAGAATTCACCAGATAAAGACAGTTGCAATAGGCTGCTACTGTTACAGTCGCATCTTTATAATGAGAATATTGTCTCAGTCGCGACTTTATTATGGGAAAATTGTCACATCTTGCCTGGGCTTATCCTCTGACTTACATATATAAAATTACTAAACCTATATTTCTGCAATGTAGAAGTTCCACGACCACTGCTTGTCCTTTAAAAGGCCATTAGAGCTGAGTCCCATTATTTATTTAGATCTCCGTAGTCGGCTTCACATCTTCTAATTTAAAAGAGACACCTGGCGTTGCGTTGAATTCATTGTGCCGTATAGAGATATCTCTGCTGGAAATCCACTGGATTAAGAGGAATGTATAAAATATTGATTCCTTTCTAAATAAGTAATAGGATAATGTCTAATAAATGAGACGGAAAGTTTTAGATACTGTCCAACTTTATCTATTGGACTTTTTAAGTGAACATTGATATTTACCATTGAGCGGGATACATTCATGAGAAATGTCAGTTCAGTTATTGTTTTCTAATGAACCTACCATGAACGTATGTCTGTAACACACACACACACACACAATATAATCTGTTTAGGATGTAACACAATGTTCCTTTTTTTTTCCACTTCAGCACCCACGTCCATTCCAACCACTCCTGAGATCATCTCAGTGGATGAATGTGAGGGAGACCTGGCTAACTGTCACAGTGGTGATGACTACAAACTGACAGGTGCGAAAATGAACTATTTGTTACTGCTACCTTTGATTTAATCGTGACTGTCCCATGAGCACTTAATCACAGAGAGCTAGGCATATACTGCAGAAAGATATCATATAGGCAGTAAAAGATTTGTCATAATGCAGATGTAAGCTAATGCTTTAAGAAAAGGGACACAACCCGTGAAGATATGCCTTTTACTTCTGCAGGGCTTGCTATATACATTTCAGTGAATGCAGCACTGTATCACTGTGATTTATGGGAAATGAGATATGTGCTGTCAAAAACCTCTCTCTCTTTTAACTGAACCAATTGTTTTTGAACAAGTGTGTTTGGCCAACCTTAACCTCTATCAAGATAGATTTCTCCCAAACATATTTAGGCAAAATTAGACTGGGATTTTGGGGTCTCAATCAAGAGATCAGGGGTTCACTATAAATTAAAATATTTCCTTCATGTTTCTTCATTACTCTATTTAGTCCCTATATACCTCCCAATTGCCCCCAGATTCCCTTTCTCCAAGTCCCATGACCCTGTTCTCCTCCTCCCGCTGGCACCCAACCAATCACAGTCCAGTAGGCAGGGTGATTGTGATGTCAGTAATGAAGTCACCAGCACCCAGCCAATCAAATGTCAGTGAGTGGGCATTGGTGACTTCACTGTCAGGGGGAATGTCTCTGGCCCCACTGTCCACTACAGCTTGATAGATAAATGTCCCTGTGATCTTTCTTTCTATATCTTTTTTTTTTTACTACAAAGACCCTGTCTGTCTTACACCACCCACAGGAATATACCATAATAATGCAGTCTGGGACTTCTGGAGGACCCCCCCAGGAAGTTTGCAAGTGTCCTGGTGGGCTATTCTGAAACTGCATGTGAGCTTTGCAGCACTGACCCTTTCATTCTGAGTGATATTGTTATCAAGTTTCAAGTTTATTCTTAGGAAGTCAGTGTTTAAATGTAAAACAGGGAAATACAGGTATGACTGTTTTTTTAGCTGCCTTCCATTTAAAACCGTGTCTATTGAAAACACATTTTTCAGAATTTCATTCCTCGTAATTAACCACTATACAGCTTTAAATGAGCAAACAATCCAGTCTGAAAATATACACAATTTAGTCAAAGTTAATAAGAAACATTTAATAGTGTTAACTTAAACCATATGTTCCCTGTTCTGCATTAACATTTTATGTACAAGAGTAGATTTTGTTAGCTATTTGTTCTACACTGATATCCACTTCATGAAAGCTCTGGTTTTCCCCGCTATAAAGCGTATTATTATTACTGAAGGCATATAAGGGCATTTTGTAAGTTGCTTGTGTTATTTAAGTTGTTACGCTGTGCATGTAAATAAATATTTCAGACACTGTTGCGGCATAGACATCATCTTCAATTACTTTTGACAACTGAGGGGAAAAAAATGCAATTCGTCTGTAAACTAATATTCAGAATCAGTGTATTGAAGATCTTCACGTCTGACTTACAACTGATTTTTTTTTTACAAAGCACTGCAAAACATATGGGAACTATATGAAGAACTTACGTGGAAAAAAAATCTGGAAAATATGGCCTATTAATTTAAAGGAGAACTAAAGTAAAAAATATAAAACAAGTATTAAAATACTTACCTTATACAGAGCCGATTGATTACAGTCACAGCATGAGCTGTGCTGTAATTAGCCAGCACCCGATGCTTCCCCCGATGTCTCCTTCACAGCGCTGGCTGACAAAGAAGCCAGCGCGCTGCTCCTTCTCCTTGATTCAATGGGCTCATACATCATCACGCTCATTGCGGGGAGCGTTCTCATTGGCCCCCGCAATGAACGTGATGATGTTTATGCCATTTTTCACCCAAGGTGAAACAAGGTGGGAGGAGCTTTGCGCTGACTTCTCAGTCAGCCAGCGCTGTGAAGGAGACATCGGCTCATACTGTGACTGTAATCAATCGGATCTGTATAATCTAAGTATTTTAACAGTTCTTTTTTATTTATTTTTTTACTTTAAGGCATCTTTAAGGGAATATAAAATGAAGACGTTTTGAGATTTTATTATTTATCCTAAAACATTTTTTTTTTGATAATATAGCATACCTATTTTTTTCCTTTTTAATTTCCCAATACCTCTTGTATTATTGCCATGCTTCTATTAATGACAGTGTTAGTAACATATAAAGACTGTTAAAAGTGTTTCAAAATCCCATTGATTTGAAAGGAGCAAACAGGGCATTCAGATTGAACAGCTGGAAATTTGTTAGCGTTTACTTGCACCTGTCATCTCAAAACTAATTATAATTTAGGTTCTACTAATGAAATAAACGTTTTTGTAAATATATATGTATTTTTTTTAAAATGTTCATTTATACAGTGTTTCTCTCTGTCATCTTCCCTGTCAGCCTGACTTTTCTTTCCAGAGTTGGGTGGCTGGGGCTAAATGATGATTGACATTATAGCTCCTCCAATCAGATCCCTGCTAGATTGTGATTTAAGGGATCTGATTGGAGGAGCTATAATGTCAATCATCATTTAGCCCCTCCCACCCGACTTGAGAAAGAAAAGTCAGGCTGACAGGGAAGATGACAGAGAGAAACGCTGTATAAAGGTACATTTTTAAAAAATACATATATATTTACAAAAATGTTTATTTCATTAGTAGAACCTAAATTAGTATTAAGAGTTTTTAGGTGACAGGTGCACTTTAAATAGTCAAACTATGTTATTGTTGATACCACCTGCATTATAGCTGTACGTGCTTTACTCGATGATAACACTTTTATGCCAGTTTGTTAGGTTGCTCCTCCCACAGCCAATGTTGTAGAAAAAAATACACTTGAAATAGTCTTACTAATTTACTTTTGCTTGTTTATATGCAGCTGGCACCACTATACAGAGTACAAAAGCACCAGCAGTGGAGCCCAGCTCTGAAGAACCAGGTAAATAAGAAATGCATTGCCTTTAATATGTAAATAGGACTTGTAAAACAGATTTGTTAAAGTAACCACAACAGCTGGAAACCAACAAAATGAAAGGGGGCACTTGTCACAAAGCAACTTGTCACAATGCAACTTTTACATGATGTAACAAACAATAAGAAAACAATAACAAAGGCTGTTTGAGAAAATGTTATATTTGCCATCTCTTACAATAACAACAGCATGTTGGGTGTTTTATGCAATGATAGTTCCCATCTTAACATTTTTTTTGGAAGTATTTATGTAATGTGAGGGGCTGGTTCATGAAAGTCCAAACAGTCATGTAAAGGTTGGAATTCACATTAATTTGCCACTTCATGATCTTTGCATATTCATATTTGTGAATTCACCTGCAATTTGGATACTTGTGATAGATTTACAGAGCACTTTACACCTGAATGTACAGGTAATTCGCCTTTTCATCAAGTGTTGGATTTTGTCACAGTTACAAATTCAAATAGGCGTACTTTGTTACATTCGCCAGTTTTACTTCACCAGATTAAGGTGGTAAATTAGAGCGCCGATTGCAGGGGTGTTACGGTCTGTTTACGCTACGCTACGCAAGAGGGAGCTACTGTTGTTGGCATTTCTTTACTATGGGAATTCTCTGGGAGTAGAGAATCAGGGGGTTATTGACTAAAGTGTCGAATTCTCAAAATAGCGGATTCCCATAGTAAATCCGCCACGTGACAATTTTCAGATTGTAAATTTTAAAGTTCCGACTGCAACAATATTTTCATAGCAAAGTCGTGACTGGGACAATATTCCCATAATAAAGACGTGACTGTGACAGTAGCAGTCTATTGTGACCGTCTTTAGCTGGTGAATTCGCACCTTTATGCAACAATTCGGACTTTAGCCAATAACCCCCTCAGAGTGTAGCAACCCCAAGTAACGAGAATTTACTCTGACAGTGAAATTCTCACTTTAATGAATAAGCCCCTGAGTGAGTCTACATGAGGGTCTTGAGAGATGTCAGATCACAGCACCACACCATTCTCTCAGCGAGAAGACCATCCCCGATCGTTTTTTTCACTATATAATTTCAGTTCGGTAGAACTGGGCTTTAAAATACTAAGGGAATAGCTGACATCTCTGATCATTTCTGGGCTCTGAAATGGGTTAACAGACGAGACTCGGAGCTAAATCTACAATAATATACTGGAGCGCTCTTGTCACTCTCCCGTTTTCTTTGTTTAAAAGCCCTTTGCAAGCGCATCTGTTCTTGTTCGCTGCATAAATATTTTTTATCCCCTTTATCTGCATGTAAATTCTCCATGGTGAGTGAAGGAATGCGCCTTGTTTGTGTGAATACCAAACAGAACACAATTTACTTATGAGCTTGCTTAACAAGCCCTATTCAGCGCTGCACATTAGCATCTATAGCTTTCCTATTTGCAAACTTAATTAAAAGGCATCACTCAGATGTGGGCGATGATCAATAGTTTGTTCTGCTTCAGATATAATAGGGTTTTTTTTCTCAAGGTATCGCAGCCATTCAGATGTTAAAGTAGTGCTATTTGCACCACCTGTATTTCCTAATTACACTTTTATTGCTAAGGAAGACTTGTCTTTTTAGATACTGGGTACTTTTGAGGGCTTTGTGGATAAATACGGAAGTTGTGTTACCAGCTAGTTAAAGGCATAGCAGCTCTGTTTAAAATGGGTCTTTATTTTCTGTTTGACATTCAGCGAGATATGGAATCAGGGCTTATGGATCGATAGAAAGATATTTCAAACTCAGTTCTTTTTCAATATCTAGCACAACAAATTTATTTTTCCCAGGAGCCCCTTGGTTAAATCCCATAAATGACAACGGGATTAAGAAATGTATTTGAATTCAGTGAGTTTCCTATCAAACACCTGTAGTGATAATTACAGGAAAAAGTAATGTGGTTATGGATCTGGGTCACTGAGAGTTAGCGTCTCTGTACATCTGTCTTTATCCAGTCAGCTAGGTAGTGCAATAAGGCCTTGAATTCAAGCAGAAAACAATGCAGAGCCTAAGAAAATATTTTTCTCCCATATCAACAGGGATGAATAAACAGTCCCTGCAACAGGTCACGAGTTGGATCCCAGTGCCCACTCAATTTGCATGAAACATAGGTTTTAGTGATGTAATTCATGTATTATCCAATGGAAGTATTATTGTAACTCTTCCATCTCACAGTTTATCACCAGCTATGCTGCTGAGAATATTCAGTGCACTCAGAGTAACCTGCTGGATATCCCAATGCCCCATCCCTCCCAGTACCTGCTGGCAGACCTTGTCATTGGCACACAGTCAACCATAATTGAGTGGGCAGTGCACCAGTGACATCACTGCCGTACAGCCAATCAGTAAACAGAACATCCTCCCTTATTCTGAAAACGCTGTCCTACTGTTCCTTCCCCTAGAGAATTAGGTTGCATGGTCAAAGGGGCTGGACTTGCTAGTTCAAATATATTTTTTATCTAAGAAAGATTATTATAAAAATGTATTAATCAATATATTTTGCATTGTACTTTAGAGTTTATAACTATCAAAATTAACTTTAGCGTTCATTCACACACTGTATATTAAGAACCTTAATCATAATAAGTTTATAGTGTCCATGAATATAAAGAAGTATAGTATCTCTTGACTATAAAGAGATTTGCACATTAGAGTATGTAAATAGTCAACTCCTGGTGTATTGTATAATATCAGGTATAGAGTATACCGAGTATACCTTGCAATACAAATGTAAAGAAAGTATGTAACCAGTAGCAACACACAAAGTATTATGCAGTGATAATAATGTTTATATTATTATAGTGCTAATATTTAGTGTATATTATAGTCTTTATATTATTATATCAGCCAGGGGCAGCCACAGGGTGAATGAGCATGGAGACCTACACTAAAAAAAATATGAAGGAATTTCCAAGGGCCCATTAGCTTAACCTTCAAAGTCATATATTAACAGCTAAAGTGTCAATATTTATTCAACCCTGTGGTCAGTTCCATTGCTACAGGCAGCAGCTGGCTACACAGAAATCCCCCATAGGGTTGAAAGTGCAAGTCTGTGGGAGGTCATTGGAACCACATGAAACCCCCCCCCCCCCCCCTCACATGTAGAACATTAATATCTCTCATCGTGTCCATTGTGCATGATGAATGAATTAGAAAACTAATATACAGAATGATTCACATGACAAGCTAATTTGTACTTTTCCTGTAATAATGCCTTTGGTTCTCCAGAGCTGTCGGTATCTGTCTAGATGTGCCTAAGACTCAATTGGCTTTGACAATAAGCATCTTTGATAAGAAGGTGGTGGAATCCTCTTTTAGTCCATGCCCACACTGGCTGTTTTGTAGCTGAGCTGTAATTATGTTCATTATTGTCTGTTCCAAAATATACATGTTACATGTGAATCTGAAGGTCACCATACATAGTAATATCTCTTTGTTTGGCCCAAATGCTGAACAAATGGATCTGATTGGAATCATTCCATGCTTATGGATAGTCAAATCCAAATTGGTCCGGATTAGGAGGTCTGTATACAAACCTGCATTTTGTAACCCATAGCAACCCATCAGTTATAAGCTTTGATCAGTTTACTGCTGATTCAATAATTTAACCTAATTTTTTGCTATCAGTTATATCACCAGTGAACACTAACATCTATATTTGTGAATAGAATCTCTAAGCTGTATGTTGGATCTATGACAGTGACAGCAAATCTTTATGGCAACGAGTGCCGAAAAGGTGACGTCATTCACCAGCTCCTTCCCCCAAAGTGCAGGCACTGATTAGTGACGTCATCACACCTGCATCTGGGGAGGAGCGCTCCCCAGCAAATGAGCGGTTTTTCAGTGTAGGCCACAGATCCAACCTGAAAACTGTCAGATTGGGTCCGCGGCCTGCGCTGAAAGACTGCTCGCTTGCTCACTGGGGAATCAGGAATACCAGCAGTAGCGAAGACACGCATGTCCACAGAGAGGGCATGCGTGCCATAGGTTCACACCCGCTGATCTAGGAGATGACAAGGCATGGGGACTACCACATATACACTCACCGGCCACTTTATTAGGTACACCATGCTGGTAACGGGTTGGACCCCC
>WMED01008881.1:0-11278 GCA_019650415.1 Pipa parva | reverse complement strand
AATAAGTCTCCAATAAACATGCAATCTAAAATGTTAGCAAAGCTCTATATAATAATATATGTAATAAGTCTCCAATAAGCATGCAATCTGAAATGTTAGCAAAGCTCTATATAATTATGCAAACGTTCCATTCACCCAGGTCAATGTAAGTTGGAGTCATAAGTCAAACTCTCTCTCTCTATATATATATATTATATATATATATATATATATATATATATATATATTATTAAGATAATTCATTAGTTGTCTATCTGGCTCAGTTCAGAATGACTGAAATTAAATACTAATTACTCAGATTTAATCAGCATAATCTGTTTATCATAATTATCATGACTGCAAAGAACTCATGGAGTTGTGGAATCCATTTGCATGATTGCAAGTATGAGATGTTTTTAGACTGCTGTGGGAGCGGTACAGTGCTTGGGTTCTCTATTTTATCATAAATCCTCTCTTTTATACTGCTCTTGAACCAGCCCCCCTCTGTGACCAAGGTGCGTGTATGGATGTCATCTTTAAGATGTAGGTGCATACAATGCTGTTCTGAAACTTGTGGCAGTCTAAAAACTCTCTGGGGCTGATTGACTAAAGCCTGAATTCATCTGTTGAATTCACTTTCTACAGTTCGAATCACAGCTCCAAAATAGCTGCAAATTCAATTCTCCTCAATGATGAAGCTGTGGATAGATTTGTCGAACAGCCGCACTGCTATGGAAGTAGTTGCATGAATAGTGTGGTGAAGTCAGTCGAATAGAAGTAGGATGTGAAGTCATGAGGAGTGATGTGAATTTCCCCAATGAAATGCAGTATGTCATCCTCACCATATCCCACTAACTGTATATAAGTGAATATTACATCCCTTTCTATGTCTCCCTGTCCCTAGTTCATCCTCACAATGTGCCACTAACTGTATATAAGTGAATATTACATCCTACCATGTGACTAATCATTCCTGACTAATGGCTTAAATGCCACACCCTTGAGTTCATGATTAGTCATTGTAGGTGGTCCTAGCTTTAATATTTTAGAAAATCATATTTTGGGGGCATGGATCCTGTTCGCTATGTTGGGGGATTGGAAAATGTACATATTGACCCCCCGCACCATGGTACTGGCAAACACCTGGTTAAACAGTATTTGTATTTAATACAGATTGTATTAATTGTGTTACATTATGAGTACAAGGAAGTGTAATACCGCACAGCATCATCAAAAGTGATGCATCATAATCCACTGCCAATTTCAAGGTCAATGAGCTTCCATGGAACACCCACATCACAACGAGAGATCAGTCTAGTGCACGTCTCCTATATATATTTTCTCTTTCATGCTGCTTTACTATGTAGTCTTGGTCTAAAAATACATCCCAGATTCATTGAAGCAATTACAGATGTGAGAGCTTAGTGCTGCAGCGCACAGCATGTAGTGATATTGCATAAGAGAGTGGGTGGCATGATGGATATATATAAGATACATTTGTTTATCCGATGATAAAAAGGTCACTAGAAATGTAAATGTTTTTAGGAATTTTTCTATACTCCAGAAAGGACAGGACTGGAAAAACTCATTGCAATAAAATGTTGCCTATTCCATCTCTTTACTTAAAAAAAAAAAAAAAAAAGTTTTTTCCCAATTATATATTGCTGTTCTGCAATTAAACAAAGGAATTGATCTAGACTGGAAAGACATTGATCTCTTCAATAAACAAACTCACATGACTTCAGTGTCTAGTAGACATGAGCCTGTGAAAACATTCAGGAGAATTCATCAGCAGGTGCAATCATTTACAAAGATCTAGTAACCCATAGCAACTAATCGGAATTTGGCTTTCAGAATTCTTGTTCCTCTGTACTAATGAATGTTAACAGCCGATTGGTTGCTTTGCGTAACTAGACCCCTATTTATAAATCCCATAGTACTTTGTTGCATTGGGACAGAGAACATTTATATGGCACCTATTCCTGTTTTTATCTTCTTGCAGAAACAATAAAGCAAGCTAACAGCCTAGACAACAGAATTACTGACAGGGTCTTTATAGCTTTCTGCTTCTATGCACCTGGTAGCAATAAAAATGACAGAAGATCTACCTACTGGAAGAAGTATCAGTATGACTATATAAGTAAAGTAACAGAACAATGCAGTTCATCAGAACGCCACCGCAAACTACTGAGACAGGAGACAATGTAATCTGCATGATGCATCATAACACATGCCTCTACTGAGTTACTCATATTCCGGTCTAATGGTGGTGATCAGAGCTGCAGTGATTGTAGCTCAATGCATGGACTTTGCTAATGTATAAAACAGATGGCAATGTAACATAATGATTACAATTAGATGAACATCCAGTATTTGAACCATCAGTCATTATTCATCTCAGCTACTCTATACAACTATATGCCTTTGTTGAGTATAACTGTAAAAAAACATTTATCAGCCTTAATAAATATTGTTTTAACTTTCTAATGAGCTAACCCCATGCTGAAATGTATACAAATAGATGTGCAAACCCAATCATTTAGGGATCTTTTTTCATGTATTGAGAAGGGTACCAATGGTATAGACAGAAAGAGAGCATATGGGAACTATCTAAAAGAGACTTCATCCTATAGTTTATACACATTATACACTGAGCTATGGGCTCAGAGATTGGAGATTAGGCTCCCAGGTGTTGGGTTCTACAAAGTCTTTTTATTCAAATGCCAAATAGGAGTTCAGTATTTCTGGAAGAAATTAAATATATAATAGATATAATTGCACTAGTATTTGGGAATAGCAACACAGCTTAAAGCTAAGTTATTACATTTATGACAGATACAATTGTCTTTTCTCAGCTTTCCCATTAAAACTGCTTAATGTGAATAGTAAAAAAGCAGTTTTAGCTTATCAGGGACAATCTGTTACAGGGGTCAGCTAGCCAGTAATAACCATTCAGCAGTTAGGTGGTACAAGGAAGTAAGAGACAATCACATATGCAGATGACCAATTTGGTCAGACTCAGATAAGCTTATCAGCAATTCTTATGATTGTGGGTGGAGCCAGACTACCTGGAGGAAACCTACAAATATACAGGGCGAACATACAAACTTCATGTAGGTGGTTCCCTGATTGGGATCAAACCCAGAACCCCAATAACTGCAAGGTAACAGTGCTACCCTCTGAGCTACTGGTCCACCCAAAATATCAAAATAACTTAGGGCGAGATTTAACAAACTTGGAAAAGCCCGATTTTGCAAGATCTTGGAAGTTTCTTGCCATAAATATCGCAAGATTATTTTCAATCAATGTTTACCAACTTTTGATCGAGTTTTTCTGTCTCAATTTTTCAATCTAAAGGTTGCCATACTACTAATGTAAAGTATGGCTACCTTTCCATAGAAAAATTCTACCCAAAAAACTCAATCGAAAATGTTTCGGTCAGTAAATATCAATTGAAAATATCAAGTCATTTTTACCGCATGAACAGCCGAAATGTTCTTGGGATAATCTTGGAAAAACTAAATTGGGATTTTCTGAGCTTATTAAATTTCACCCTCAGGGGGTAATTCAGCATAGTCCGAACTTACCCTCTGATCCTTCACCACTGTTTGCACAGACTGTTATGCGCTGGCTGATGTGCTGTGTGCGGACATCAGCGAACGCTTTAAAGGGATTCCAGTCTCTGCGATGCTCAACTCGAGTCACCTCGCGAGACTGGAATCCCTTTAAAGCATTCGCTGATGTCCGCGCGCAGCACATCAGCCAGCACATAACAGTCTGTGCGAACAGAGGCGAAGGATCAGAAGGTAAGTTCGGACTATGCTGAATTACTCCCTTAGTCTGGTGATATATTTTATATATATATATATATATATATATATATATATATATAATGTTAGGGTAGAGAGGTCATGTTTGTCCACAGATGCAAAAAAATGAATATTTCAGTATTTTGTGATACCATTTTTATTGGACTAACAGTCTTTTTAAATAAACAAACTTTTGGAGGGTTAATTCTCCTTCATCAGGTTGGTTCAAAGCAATACTAAGTATTTACTTTTATGATTTATTTATTTTTCATTTAAAACTTAGTATTGCTTTGAACCAATCTGATGAAGGAAAATTAACACTCCGAAACCTTGTTTATTTAAAAAGACTGTTAGTCCACTAAAAAAGGTATCACAAAATACTGCAATACTCGTATTGATATATATGTACATTAAGCAGTAGTTGCCAAAAGGGGTTTTTATATCTTTTCATAAAGCCATCTACTGTTGACTTCAACAGGCATAAAATATATACATATTAATCTTCATCATCTGCAGAAACTGAAGATTCCAGGAAGATATGGTGCATTGCAATTAATCTGAAGGCATCATGTGCCCTTCTATGTAAATAAAACATTTTTTGGAACTTTATTGCAGAAACAGATGGCAAGTTCATCTTAAAGTTCTTAAGTTTAGAAATCCCCATCTGGTATTCTGAAAGGGTTTTAAATAAAAGTTTATTGCTACAGGCAAAAACAGTGTTGCACTATATTAGCATCTAGCATTAACTGTGTCAGCATTATGACTTCATAAACAAACACACTTTATATCGATGATACTTACTACATGGTGACACAACTGGAGCTAAACTGGTAACCCTGAAGCTAACCCTTAAGCAATCTCTTTTGTCTTCTTACTTCTAGTGGACACAACACCAAATTCTAGCTGTTCCACAGTAATCAAATCCACTGGAATGCTTCTTATACTGCTGATTTTCTAGGGCTCAATCTAATATGGAATCCATGACCTCTGAAATACCCTTCATCCAAAGTATTTATGTTATTATATCCTTCTAATGAAGGCTTAGGGGCAGTGTCTTTCCATGGCATAAATATATTAAATCCCAAAAGAAATTACTATTATTATTAGATTTACAGTAGATGCCTTGAGCAGATTAGGTAAAGGTGAGGATCCCTAACTCTGATCAATTTATAGATTAACAGAAGCAATTTATAGTACAGTACAGGAAGGTTGAGTAAGTGTTTTCCAGGTTTTAATCGTTAGGTGTAAGTCTAAGGTAGCATTACTTTTTTTTCTGTTTCAGATGTATTCCCTTTAATATGATGTCTTGAACAAATTTTTTTGCAGTTCATTCACAAAATCTTGCTGGGTAGCCAGAGAGAATCTATCCATAGAATCCGTACAGTGCAGGACAGACAACCTGATGTATATTTACGGATCTCAGTAGTAAAAAAAAAAAAAAAGTGTCATTTGATTTTCAAAGATGTTTTAATTCATTTACTTTTAAACATGCAGAAAGAAATGTTGAAAAGTCTTGCATTTGAATTATCTTTTAATGCAGTGAAACTAAGTGAATTCTGGGGCTTCAAATGTTCAAATATTTGTTGTCATAGTAGTAGGCTGAAAATATATATACTATTGTGGATATAGACCAGTTTCTCATACAGTCATGTTGTAAGGGAGAGACTATTGTGGATATATACCAGGATCTTATACAGTCATGTTATAAGAGATAGACTATTATAAATATAGACCAGTTTCTCATACAGTCATGTTATAAGAGAGAGACTATTGTGGATATAGACCAGTTTCTCATACAGTCACGTTATAAGAGAGAGACTATTGTGGATATAGACCAGGATCTTATACAGTCATGTTATAAGAGAGAGACTATTATAAATATAGACCAGTTTCTCATACGGTCATGTTATAAGAGAGAGACTATTGTGGATATAGACCAGTTTCTCATACAGTCATGTTGTAAGGGAGAGACTATTGTGGATATAGACCAGTTTCTCATACAGTCATGTTATAAGAGAGAGACTATTGTGGATATAGACCAGAATCTTATACAGTCATGTTATAAGAGAGAGACTATTATAAATATAGACCAGTTTCTCATACAGTCATGTTATAAGAGAGAGACTGTTGTGGATATAGACCAGTTTCTCATACAGTCATGTTGTAAGAGAGAGACTATTCTAGATATAGACCAGTTTCTCTTTCATACTAAAATTATTCCCATGAATATATATATATATATATATATATATATATATATATATATATATGGGTCGATATGAGACTGCAAAGACTATAGATGCTCATGTTCTGACACTATTGTTATCAAATGCATTGTCAATGACTCCACCACTGTACTTGGAATACTTCCCATTTTCACAGTGGTTGGTATGGAAAAATACTGTGAAATGCTGTGCATATGGTTTGCATGTGGAGAACATGAGTATAAGGATGGTTAAGTGTGTTAGCAGGTCATGAGTCATCAAAAGAGCATCTACTGTGGCAAATCTCCTGCAAAAAAAAATCACTGTTTTACTTTAAATGATACAATCACCTCTAACTCTTCTATTATCAAATAATCCTGTTTTCATTTATGGCACATGTATAAACATCCCTGTATTTTTTTTTTTTTGTGACCAAAGTTATACATCAGCCATTTGAATGTATTATATTCTGGTGGAAAGCGCGAAACGTGTAAGACTAACCTGCTCTTCATGGCCATTTGAAACTTGTTTAATAAAACCTTTTTACCTTAGCCTGGATGTGCCGGAGATTGTGTTTGTTTAACGTAAGATGGACTGCAGTTTTGGTAAAGAAGCAGCAGGGAACTTGTTCCTTATGCAAAAATAAAAAGGTCTAATAATTTTTCCCAATTATTACACAGTATACACTGTTTTAAGGCAAAATCCGATTAATAAGAATATTCCAATGACCTCCAGATGCCACTTGTGGTTTTGTTTGCCAAAGACAAATAGAGCAAACTTGGTTGCGGAGCAACTCACCATATAATTTCAAATAAAGAAAGATATGGTGCTTTGTGCTGGAATCCATTCTCAACTATGCTTGATTTGAGGGCAATGTCAGACTGGAATGTTGGGGCCCAACAGGTGAAATGAGAACAGTGGGGCCAACTAGGTGAACTATGTTTTCTTATGTCTCCATTCCCGTTTTCATCATTCCCTTTGATTTAACTGTATCACACTTCTTTCTTGTATACTGTTATTCTTCTTTTATCGTGCCTGGAGGCCAATCCTTAAAGTTTTTTCTGCCTTCCTAAGCGAAGTTTCTTTTGCTGCCACTTCCAGAAGACTTATTTGCCAAAAGAGAATGATTCAAAGGTAAAAATTAAAGACAGGAAGATAGAGGAATAGTGAAAGGAAAAGTTGACGGCTGAAGGATGGCAGGTGCCAATGAGGAGAAATAAATGTTATAAAGGTCTCCATAAGCCAGTAAGTATAGTAACTTGTCTAATAGCAAACTAAAGTGCAAATACAACAAGCTTAAGACAGGCATAGTTTTGAATGGAGATACTTAGAGGTCGTCAGGGGATGATGAACAGTATGAGCATGTGTCAGGAAGCTATCCAGTATACAGAGGTGTTGAGGGAGATTTCACAGTATATGGGAGCTAAAGGGGAAGATGACCAATGGGAATGGGTAAGGATGTACAACATGAGATAATGTTTAGAAAAAACTGAAATTTGTGAGAGCCGCAGAAGGTTCGTTGTATGTGGGTTTTGTTGGATGAAATATTATCTTGGAAATTAAAAGCAGACTTTACCCCAGAATTTAAACACTCTTCTCCACTACTACTAGTCTCACCTGCTCACTGGTGCCGCCTTCTGTTCAGTATACTCACCAGTTTGGCTATTCCTATTATAGTTAAATGACAATCCTTAAAACATTTCACATATATTACCTGATTTAAAAAGAACTTTTCATAGACAGCGGACAACAGTAACAATGCTGTTTACTTCTATCTTCTTCCATATGGCAAAATGGGCAAATTCATCAATACCTCTGTCTATGATTCCTTTAACTAAGCATCCTCGAACTAAAATACTTCTCATTCTTTCATTTATTTTTTCCCCAAAAAGGTACAACAATTTTTAAACTCCATTAAGGTAAATGGCTGCTTCAGAGCCGACCATAGCTACTCACCTGGCAAAGAAAACAAAAACATAAATTCTAAAAAAAAAAAAAAATGTTTTTTTTTAACTCTGCAAAGAGGAAGTTCAGATTTGAAATCAATGTGATTTATTTTCTCTCCCAGGAAACACAAATCAAGGAAAGTGACTTAGCTACTTAGTGTAGAAAACATCCACCCAATACTTCTCTATACTTCCAGCCAGTTAACCTCATTCGCTCATGATCACCTTATATTTAGCCTATCATGACTGAGACCGGCATGTGATTTTAGAAGGTTTTTTTTCTTCCTTTTTAGAAAATTGTATGAAAAAGGTTCATTTCAAACCAGTAGGATTTTCTCCTTGAATAAAATGAAATGTCAAAATAAATTTACTTCAAACTGTCCATACGAATCACGAGATTTCACATTGATGAAGTCAGCGATTGCTAGATGTGCCCTTATGTTTGTAAACTCCTGCTGAGAGATGATCTTGTTATAAGAAAGGAAAAAATTCAATTTCCTTTTCCAATAATCTACAAATACTGTTTGATATGAAGACATATCAACTTGTTAGTTTATAGCATCCACACCAAATGGGGAACAAATTACTAATGTGTTATAGGGCCAGTAACCATCTATAATCGTCAAGGTTCAAAACAAAGTGCATTTGAAAAGTATTTAGATAAATTCAACTTTTCCACATTTTGTTACATTACAGACTCACTTTAGAAATGATAATATCTCTTTTTCTCAACAATCTACAGACAGTACTCCCTAACGACAAGGCAAAATCAGGTATAATTATTTAAAGTTATAAAAAAGGTCCATTTTAACAAGTAATGAGAGCCAATAGCAAAAACTCTGCTCTGCTATCGTCATCATATGTTTATTGGTTATATCTTTGAGCAAGACCTTAATGTAGTATTTCGTTGATGCACCCTCTAAGAGATTACAGCACGTCTGGCATATGATACTACAAGCTAGGCACACTTGGATTTGGGTAAATTCTCTTCATAGTTTGAGCTTCCCAGAGATCTGTAGCCAGTTTTCATTAAGTGCCTTTTGGCAAATTCCATGCAGGTTGTCATACACCTTTAACTGAAAAATAGATTCAGTCTCTACTATAAATTTCTGATTGGTGGAGTGCTGCAGAAGCTGTTGTCCATCTAGAAGCTACTAAAATATGAGCAGAAAAACTCTGTGGGGGTTATTCACTAAGGTGCAAACTCAACTGTTAAATTTGCAAACAACGAATTCCCATAGTAAATCCACTACAATTTCACCATTGTAAAGTCTCAACAATTTTTTAATGTTAAGATTGCGACAATTTTCCCATAGTAAATCTGCTACAATTTCCCCATTGTAAAGTCATGACAATTTATTAATGTTAAGATTGTGACAATTTTCCCATAATAAAGTCACGATTGTGACAATATTCTCATTATAAAGATGCGACTGCATCAGTAGTAGCCTATAGTGGCTGTCTTTATCTGGCGAACTCGCACCTATACGCAACAATTTGGACTTTAGTGAATAACCCCCTTTAAATCTCTGCGATGATCATACACTTATTTGCTATTTCCCTAACCAAGGCCTTTGGCAGGTGGCAAGATCCAGGAAGAGCTCTAGTCTTTCCAAGATTCTTCCATTTATCACTGATGTTGCCCAATGTCGAGCGGTAAAAATCAATTGAAAAATATCTATCGATATTTACCAATCAAACAGCGAGATTTACAAGAGTGCGTGTCAAAATAGTACAGCGCTCAAAGGTGCAAAAAATATATAACAATGAGAATAAACCAATGTGATGTAATATATGCAAAAAATAATTAATTAAATTAAAGCAAAAGATGTGAGTCCAAAATAAAAATGAAAATAAAATTGTCCAAAACCTTGGTGTAATAGTGTCCTGCTTGCAATCCACTGGGATAATCTGCCTGTATCCCTCAGGTAAATACAATTCCAAAGTTGTCCGTAGATGGGAACGTGGTGGATGCGCTGGTAACCAGCACATCCACCACGTTCCCATCTACAGACATCTTTGGAATTGTATCTCCCTGTAAAAATTTATTAAATGAGGAATTTTTCCGCACCTGTGGAATTTCGATCGATTTCTGATCGTGCGGTAAAAATTCCGCACGTGTGATCGGAATTTAAATTTCGCCCTTCATATATTTTGCCCTTGTTTCATATTTTGTGAGATTTACATGGAATAAACTCGAAAAGGCGAAATCGGGCCTTTTCGAGTTTCGTAAATTTATCCCCACAGGGTCAGCTTGCTCTGTTTGAAGTTTTCAATGTAACTGTTGAAAGATATGCTGAGGATTTTAGGGCAGTTAAACTTTGAAATGCAATAAAAAGTAAAAATACTTGTATTATTTCAGTAAGACCTCTCTCCTAGTCAGGGATATTGGCAGGAGACATATTTCACTATAAGATGTATTTTATGTAGCACAACTGCTCTTAACACTTCAAGCAATGTGGAATTGTTAAGCATTTATTTAATCAGATCATTTTGACAAGATATTGTGATATCGAATAGTAATTTACACAAAAATAAAATTCAAATATCGCAATATTGAATTTTTTCCTATGGAAAATTCTCTCTTCCTCAGGTCAAGTGACTATTGCTTTTGACCTGAGGAAGAGAGAATATCTCGCGAAAGCTTGTCTATTTAAAAAGACTGTTAGTCCAATAAAAAATGGTATAGCCAAGTATATATATATATATAATATTGTTTTTTGCTTATTGGTGTTTTTTTGTCCCTTTAAACAGGAATATCTCAAAGCTTGGCTAACGATAACATTTAGACAGCCCTGGATACATGACTAATACAACAATTATATATCCCCATGTGAAATGACTAGTGCTACATTTAAATGATTTCCATATGAAAATTTCTGTAAGATAATTTAGAATGAATAATGCCTCTTGGTAGAGTCTTCCATTATGTAATATGCATCATTAAATCAATCAGCTCTTAATGTGTTCTACAGAGAATTAGTGTACATCAGTGATATATGCATTGTAAACATCTTGTGAACCAAACCTCAACCAACTTTACTCAATGTAAGATGGAAAGTTACATTCAGGGCATATTTACTAAGACTAATTGAAACCATACTGACTGTTTTCACCATATTAGCCAGTCAATTTTTATTTTACTCTACTAGATTGTGTTTGATTCCCCAGTTAAATAAAGGACCGATAAAATGTTTCCCCATCAAAATAAATCTTCATTGATAAATAGCTATTAGTTGACAGGGGCACACATTGCAATGTTTTTCTACAGTTGATGGATCACACATTGCAATGTTTTTCCACAGTTGATGGAGCACACATTGCAATGTTTTTCTACAGT